>JAOWMA010000049.1:0-193086 GCA_025962755.1 Colletotrichum tropicicola
AACACTAAATTAATATTATTAAGAGAACTTTTATTAAAATATAAAATAACTTTATAGTAAATTTAAATATAAAAAAAATTAAATAGATTAATAACTATAAAAACTTCTAGAAGGAGATACGTAGTATTATTAATAAAACTAGAGGTTAAGATAAGTAAAGGGGGACAAGGGTAGGGGGTAGGGGGTAGGGGGTAGGGGGCGTTGGATGGCAGTTTGTCAGCTCAATTGGATTAATCACACAAAATTTCACACTTCGGGACAATTTCCCGCACCGCTCACCGTACGGCGTAAGCACGGTACCTACCTTAAGGTACCTACCTACCTAACTTTGAGGTACCTACAGGTAACCAGCGAGAGCGACCTCCCACTTGCTGAGGTGCCGCTGCCGCTGCCGAATCCAATGACCGGCCAGTCACAGTGTGCGAACTCGCTTATTCCGCCCACCCCCGCTGCTTGCTGTACCCACACCCCACCGGTCCGTCCTCCGTCCGCGTCTTAGTCAGACCACAATCATCCCAGTCACGTGGGGCAGACGGACTTGAGAGCTGCGATGAGTGGGTCTCGAGGGGTCGGTGCCACACTGCGCTGACGGCAGGGTCCATCGAAGAAAAACTCTACCGAAGTACCTAAGGTAGGTACTTCTTTCCGCTGCTGCGTGGTGCGGCAATGGCTCAATGGCACAGAAGCCGGTGGAAGCAACCCAAGAAGCTTGACGCTGTTTGTGTTTGCTGTGTTCCATGCTGCTGCGGCGCACTACTGACGGATACGGCGCCAGACAGGACAAACAAACACAGTGGGAAATCCCTGGTGGCATGACAGGCCCAGCAACGCCAGGGCACGTCTGACTCGTTGAATCATTGATGACGGCGCAGCCAGCGGCAGCGTGATGCTGGCCGAGATGGAGATCGCCATGCGCTCCAGCGAGCCGTCGCCTGCTCGATTGAGTCGGCATGCGAGCCAAGCAAACCCCGCGAGACCGATAACGAGCATACGCCTGTCACTGAAGCACAACGACCCAACCTGCGGCCACAACCACGACCACGGCCATGCCCACGGCAGTTGGAATAGCTGTGGCCACTGTGTATACGTCGTATCGCCGCCATGCCTCGTCTCAAGCTTGGATACCTAGGACTTGCCGTTCCAGCTTTCCGTGTCCTCGGGTTCCGGTCGCAGGGACCAGCGGTATTCTATTCCGGGCCACCACACCACGTCGTCCATGACAGCCACACTTTTCGATTACGTACTTTCCGCCGCTGACGTCCCAAACTCTCCTCACCTCACCTACGCACCTTATCCGGATTCCTCGCGGAGATCGGCGCCACCTGGGAAGCTGGACGGCCGCCCCGGCTCCTAGGGCGGGCGGCCTTGGGCGCAGCAGCCCTCGGCGCGGGCCATGCCTCCTGTGTCTCGACTCGGCGGGCATATTAATTGCGGCGATGGCCCGCTGGGAACTTCGAACCCAAATCATGGACGGGAGAGCGGACATGGATCTCGGACTGGTACTGGTAGGGACTACATCGCCGAACACGAATACGCACGCCGCATGTGTCTGACACCGCCTGCGTCGGCGGGTATCACCATAACTCTCGGCCGAGCCACGTCCACCTTTCGTCCGTCCAGTGGAGATTGAGGAACCTGCGGCGCCCCGGGCGAACCCCAAAGTCCGCTGCTGCCTTGATGCCGGGCCGGCCGGCATTCCAAGAGGGAGATCGCCAACGTCTGCCTCCATCCAGCTAGATCGTGGGCCCATCCCGCAGCTCCCGGTTTGAGCCCGGAGCACCTTCGGCGGGCCTGGTCGCGTTTCGATGGGAAAAGAAGTGGACCTCACCTTCGGGCCAGCTGGCCTCTCCGGCCTCTCGACGATGGTATTCACCGCATCTCCTCAACTCGGTCTCGGACCTTCTGACAGTCCTCTGGCTACCCACCTCCGGCGGGTTCCCACTTCTTTCCCACCCTGGGCCGTTCTCTCGCTCGCTATCGCTCTGTCCGCGACCCCCTATGCGAGACACGCCTGATGCCGGGTACGGGAGCGCAAATTGCCTCTTGAGCTCCCCAGCTCCACGCCGCCGGCGAGGCTGAGACGAAGGAGCGGGCTGCAGACCCGAAAAGAAAATCGAACGACATGAGCGGGATGAGCCACAGCGGATCTGGGTCTTATTATTAAAGCCAACGGCTGCCGACCGTTGAAATTGAAAGTCGCCGCGCCGTCCACGTCTTGTCATCCTTGGTTTCTTTCTCGGCAGGCTTTGTGGATAGCTCAGTTGGCCTCCGCCACAGTCATCGAATGTTTTCGTTTCTTTTCTCCTGCTTAACGGCTAGCAATGCGACAGCGCATGTCGTGTGCCATCACGGACACTGCAGTACGCACAAGTCTTCTCGGGTTCGCTTTGGAAGAGACAACGAGGAGAACAGGAGAAGCAGTGGTGGACCTCGCACACGCGCAGTCGAGTGCCCCTGCAAAGACTGCGATGATGATCGAGTCTAGAATCGGCCATGCTCGAACAACAGCCCTGGGCTCATTTGAAGAACAGCCGGGATTGACATTGATCGGATATTTTCAGCCCACATGTGCAGCAGACAATCCTCCGAGAAATGATAATCGTCCTGCAGGTGCCGCTTTCCGCCAGCGGGCTCGGGACTGCTGACATCGACAAACTCAGCTCATGTCTGCTAAAGTGTTGCTCCCAATCTCAGCGCGCTCGTCCCGTCCTTTCTTCGGCAGAGACGAACCGCCGCACTCAGGTACGGTCGGGATCGGCTGATGGCGATGAGACGTGGGTTTGCGAGGATTTAATCGCCGGCCGGCCGGTTGTCGCCCATCAGCCAGCAATGCTGAATGCCCATGCCCATTTGCATGACCGACCCGAGCAGCGAGCACCTACGGTTACGGTGTAGAGGCCAGGTGGTCAAAGGTAGATGATGTACTGCCAAGCGGGAAGAGTTCGCAGCCCCTTTCCTCGAACCCGCTTGATCCAGAGACCATTCCGCTTCAGGGCTGGGCATGAGGACGCTGACTTCATCCTCACTTTGCGAGCTGATGCACCAGACGAGACGGTTCAGCTGGATTGGATGGGAGCGTGGCCGGCCGCCCTCTGCCCGCCTCGCCCAGCTCGGCCAATACTGCCGCCCCAGGCCATTCCCAGCAAGCTTCCCAGGGCCCCAAAAGGGGGGTCCATCCGGTGTGCCATCCCCTCTCGAGTTCTTGATTCTTGGCCTTCGGGGGGGACCCTCAGGGACCAATGCTTCCCTTGCCTGCCCCTCCTCCCTCCTGGACATGGCCGGCGATGATTGGTTGCGGCCCCTGCACAAGCAGGCCCCTGTCGCGTGGCCAATGCCATTCAGAAAAATGTGACGGCCACGGAGCGGTGGTCGACGGGATAGGCCAGGCCAGCGTAGCGGGCAGGGCGGGCAGGGCGGGCTAAGGAGGAGCCCATCTTGGGCCTTTTTTTAGGGCCCGAGTGGGCATTCGAGAAAGCGAAGCAACGCCACGGCCAGGAACCAGCAGCGGGAAAGCTTGCAGCGTCGCGGCGCAGCGGGAGACGTGCCCATGGATGGCCCGGAGAGACGCGCAGGATGTGATCTCATCTCAGTACCAAGCTCGGAAAGGAGGGCAGCGGCAGCAGCAGCAGCAGCATCGGCCTTCGAGAGGCGACTGAAGAGGAGGAGAGAGACGGCGGACGGAAGCATGAAATCCAAGCGGCATGGGGACCCGGTCTCGGTTGAAGTCTTGTGTCTTGTGAGAACCGTCCAGGCGACGCCAGCGAATGAGGGCATTGGATTCCCAAGCTCACCAGACGAGAGAGAAAAAAGTACGGAGTTCGGATCGGATAACTTGCCCCTACCCAAGGCCCCAGACAGAGGTGGTGCCTTGGCTTGGGTGCGCCCTCTGCAGGCCTCTGCTTGCGCCCATGGACGCAACGAGCAAAGGTATCCGGGCTCTGGAGGCGAGTAGGGTAGGTAGTCGCCCAAAGGGACTGAGCCTCTCGATACGGATACCCTGCCTTATGCTTCTTTTCCCCCTGGCCCCGATGCTACGGTGTGCTTGCCGGGCGTGTGCGTGCGCCGCTCAATATCCAGTCCAGAGCCCACAGTCCGCAGTCCGCAGAGTCTCCAACCAACCACCCACAAGGTTGTGACGACAGGCCTTTTGGTGCTCACTGCTCAGATTTGGATGGCCGAGGTGGTGCTTGCTTCGTTTTATTGATTGAATCGATTGATTAAACCTGACGGAGCGAGCGTCGAACCCGAACGTGCTCTGGCTCTGGGTGCCGGCCTGCCTCCTTTCCTTTGGCTGAAGGTGCCTTGCTCTCTCAGATCAGATCAGTCGTCCCCTTTTTCCCATCACACCCACTCCGACTCTTTTTGCCGCCGCATTTTATTTTTCATTCATCGTCATCCTCCCCATTCGCCCTTCCGTCCCTCTCTCCCCCTCCAACCCAACCCAGCTCCTCCGCCCGGCCGCCAGTGACGGTGCAACGAACCTCGAATGTCGTGAGACCCGGATCATGGGACTCGATCCGACGCGACAATGGGTGAGTACCTGCTTAGCCTGCATTGCATACATTGAAAGCCCTTCCCCGTCCTGGACATATACACTCGCTGCCTTATGTACACCGGCCACACCACATACACACACACACACACACACACACACACACATACACGCACACGCACGCGCGCATACACCTCTACCCTGACGGATGGACACGCCGGACGCTGCTCGGCCGGCACTGCGCTACCTCGCGCTACGCTACGCTACGCGACGCTCCCCTCCATCTCGTCTCGTCTCGTCTCGACTCCCTGGCCCGCCATGGTTTGGTCTGGCCTCGCCTCGCCTCTGCCGGCGCCTTCGAGCCGTCACTCGCTTCTCTGTTTAAACCACCGCCGCTACCTTGCCTGATCCGCCGCATCCACACTTGCGCGCACACACGATCCAAGGGCACACAGACACGGGCCTAAACCAGCCTCGCCGCCGCTCTGCTCTGCTCTACTCTGCTCTGCTCTGCTCTACTCTGCTCTGCTCTGCTCGCTGCTCTGCTGCTCTGCGCTGGGCTGCTGTTGGTGCTCCGGTTAGCCGCTGTTGGGTGCTGTGCCGTGCCGTGCGCTTCTTTGCGCCCTTCATACCACTTGCACCCCTTCTACCACTGCTCCGTCCCTGTCCTCTCTCGCCCTCCTCCTCCTCCTCCTCTGCCTTCCGCTCTTCCTCCTTCTTCTTCTCCGCCTCCCCCGTCCCTTCACCCTGTTCTGGTCTGGTCTGGCGCTGGTGTGTGCCGGGCCATACATCTGTGCACCTTCAAAACGTCTAACGCATCCAAACCTCCACCCCGTCTCCGTCCCTACGCGCAGCCTGTTGTTTCACAAGAGAGGGGAAAGCCTGTCACTGACCATAAGACGTCGTCTCGTCTAGCTCCGTCCCAGACGACGCTGCCCGATCTTTTGCAGGACCCGCCGTTAAAGTTCTCTCCGCGATCCGTCACCACACTCGACGAAGAAGACGAGGAAGACGACGGCTGGGACCGAACCCTGAGGCCTGCCGCCCTGGAACCGCATCCTCCGTCATCTCGCTCCGTCACCCACTCGCGCGAATCCTCCATCGAAAAGCTCTCTTCCCAGCAGCCGCCGCCCGTCTCCGCCTCCAATCTCACCTCCCCCCGAATACACAACCACTCCCAGTCCCGTTCTGCCATCGGCGGCGTCATCGAGCGAGTCGTCGATCCCAAGAGCGCCTCCTACGGCCACCACCGCCAGACCTCCATAGTCCACGGCATTCAACACTCTAGAAATGGAAGTCACGCCAGCACCTCTTCGAGTCCCCTCAGCCCGCAGATGATTGCCGCTGCCGGCGCGAGCCTCACCTCAGCCTCAGACCGTCCCGACATGCATGCCGTCGGGCGATTGGAGCCAGACGCGCCCCCGGGGCCGCGCCCGGGCACCGCCTTGTCCGGCTCCACCGTCACCTCCGGTCCTCACGTTCCCGAGAGAACCTCCTCCGCGACCGACTTCACGACCGCCTCCGCCACCCAGAGGAAGATCGAGCGCATGCACAGCAAGTCGCGCCGCGACCACGCGCACCACCACTCCCACTCCTCGAGACACCACAAGGACGAGCAGAAGACCGTTGGGGAGTATGCTCTGCATGTGCTCTTCACATCCGTACGTCGCTCGCGCCGGGCCCTGCCTATACTACGGCCACTGATTATTGTGTTCTAGTTCATTGCCCAAGCCGAGGAGAAACTCAATGACTGCATCACAGTTCCATTTGAACCCGAGCCGCAGGTCGAGCAGATCTGCGGCCCCGGAGTCGACCCCTCGTTCGACCAGATCATTACCGCATTGGGCCACATCGCCCGGCCGCGGCCGAAGCCCCTGATAGACTCGATGATGCTGTGGAGGAAAAGCAAGAGCGATGCCGCCAACGAAGCTCGAAGCCAGCTGCAGCAGTCGAGGGGCGCTGCCCCCGGCCCCCTTCAACGCAGGAACACCGAGCCTTTGCAGCCTCTGTCTGGGGGAGGCCCCATGGATAACGGCCTGACCAGCCCGCAGACCTCGCTCGCCGCCAAGCAGGAATTCGTTGCCCACGCCGAACGCCGCTCGACGGTTTCGATCTACATCTTGTGCCGAGTACTATTGGAAGTCATCAGTCAGACGAGTCTGCCCTTCTTGACACTGGAGATGGAGGAAAAGCTCGAGGGCATCATCTTTGGCCAATTAAAGATCGCTGACACCGACCAGCTCATGGTCAGCCCCCTGAAACTTGCCAATTGGAACCTATTTGCGCAGTTGCTAGGCGTCATGAGCGAAATCAACTTCAAGGGGGTCACAGACAGGTTCCTCGGCGACCTCGAGCGCACACTCCAGGAGTTGGTAGTCAAGAGCCCAACTTCACCAGCCGGCCGTGACGCCGAGGGCAAGATCGAGCTGGTTCTCGGAGGGATGAAGCACCTCAAAGTCAACATGACTCCCCTGGAAGCCTGGGAACAGTCGTGCGACTTCCTCGTTGCCATTGGCCGCCTGTTCCATCGGTCTCACGGTCAACGAGTCAAGACAGCCTTTTGCCAGGTGCTCGAAGCCCTGCTGCTATCCGTTGCTTCCAAGGCGACAAATCAGGATCTGGCCAATCCGAAATGGATCGAAGTCCTCGGCGCCATCGGCCCCAGACTGGCGCAGATGTTCATCAAGCCCCGGCACTGGGGTTTCGCGTTCCCTCTGACAGCGACGATGCTTTCCGTATCTACGCCCGAGACTTTCGGGTCCCAATGGCTTCAGTTGATCCTCCCGCTCCAACCGAAACTCAAGGATAGATTCACTCGCCCTCTCTGTCTCCAGGTGATTTCACGACTCTTGTGGACATATCTCTACCGCACCAACGATTCTTTGCCCAATACCACGAGGAAACTCGACGAGGTGATGAAGCTTGTTCTGCCGCCAACAAAGCGCGGTCTGATTGCCGCCGACTCGGCTGTTGCCGAGCCGATCATCCAAATCATCAGGATTATCGGATACAAGCAGCCCGAGTACTGCTTCAAGAATATCATCTTCCCCCTGATCAACGCCGAAGTATTTGTGACCAACAAGGAACTTAAGGTGGAACAGCTGGACCCGGATCGAATGGTTATTGGAATCCGGGCTTTCCTCGCCATCATGTCAGATCTCGAGAAGGGCGATCAAGGGCGCCCTCCGTTCCCTGTCGCCTTCCACCCACCACCTGCACCAGAACGCACACCCACCTCTCCTGTGATGAGCTCCCCTCATCATCACTCATCAGGCCACTCAGGCCCGGGTGACGGCGAGCAATTGTCCCGCCCGGTACGTACAGCCGCTCTCAGTGACGTCGTGAGAGAATACTATCACAAGTTTTGTGAGATCCTCGGCAAGATCACAATCATCTGCGACAACACGTTTGGAGGGCAGGCGGTCTTGGACGAGAAGTTCAACAGCCCGGGCCCCAAAACCCCTATCGCGGACACATTTAACTTTTCACGGAGAGATGACCACCAGTCTCCTGCCGATCACAAACAGGCCTTTTACGAGCTTTTGCATGTTGCGGTTCAAGCGTTGCCACGTTGTCTCTCTGTCGATATACCCTTCAACTCGCTAATCAATCTTCTCTGTACTGGAACTGCCCACGTGCAGTCCAACGTCGCATTTTCCTCGGCACAGTCACTCAAAGCTATTGCAAGGCAAGCCCACGCGCAACAGGTCACCATGGGCTTTGCTCGTTTCATATTTAACTTTGACGACCGATACTCGACCATGTCTGACGGGGGCATGCTCGGCCCCGGCCACATCGAAAGTACCCTACGCCTGTACGTCGAGTTGCTGCAGATCTGGATCGAAGAGATTCGGCGGAAAACCCGAGACGCCTCGCTTGACCAGCTCGAGGCGAGCGACAAGCGCGGCGCCAAGCTTGACCTGTCCGGCATCTGGGCTGAAGTTGACCAGGCAGAGGCCCACGGGCTGTTCTTCCTGTGCTCTCAGTCTCGCAGGGTCCGGTACTTCGCCATCACCGTTCTGCGCCTCATTACCGACTTCGACAAGGCACTGCAGAACCAGGACAAGGATACGCTGCGGGTCATCGATATCATCGAAAACGATTCCATGCAGGTGATGAACTTCAAGGACGAGGGTCTGTCGGTCGCGGAGAGGAGCAGGCTTCAGAGAGGCATCCAAAACAGTAACAATCGAGGAGCTCTTGTGGAGCTGTGCACCAGCGACGTGTCATACGACACCACGCTGTGGTTCAAGCTGTTCCCTAATCTCATCCGTATTGCGTACGAGAAGTGCCCATTCACAGTCACCATTGGCCGAGACTTGATCTGCAACCGGATCCTGCAGATGTACAAGGCCATTGTGCTTCTCTCGGAGCCGTCCAGGGGCTTGTACTACGGATCTGACCCCGGGAGCGCCCGCATCGCCGGTAGGACACCGACGACTCAGCCCGAGATCCTTGTGGAACAGTGGAAGCTCTATCTGATCTTCGCCTGTACGACCTTGGCCGACCCAGGGAGCGTCACGCCCGCCAACCCGCAAGGGACACAGCATAGCCGAAAGACGTCCAAGCCCAGCTCGGCCGACAAGATTGTCTCAGCTAGGGTTCTCTTTAAGTACCTGATCCCTCTACTGTCCGTCTCCTCAGCATCCGTCAGAGACGCAGTCGTTTTGGCAATGGGCTCCATCAACATCCACATTTACCGCACTCTCCTCGAGGAGCTGGCCGGGCAGGTCTCGCGCTGCAACGACGAAGCCCGCGCCCGCATCCACCAGCGCACCAACAGCAGTCCAAGGCGTAACCGCAAGATGGATTTGCTCAGGACTGAGATCACTCATGTGTACAAGCTCACTTGTCACTTCCTCAAGGACGAGGAGGTTTACAACGACGAGTGGGTTCTGACCAATCTCGTTACATATACCAGAGATCTGAAGCTCTTCCTGATGGACGGCGAAGTCCAGATGGATTGGGAGTTCCAAAAACTGAGGCGGCACTACTGCGGCTTGATGGAAGAGCTCTTCGAGGGAATCAACCGGACCAAAGACCCCTCCCGCTGGATGACGTTTGAGTCCAGAAAGTCTGCATTCTCTCTGATGGAGGACTGGTGCGGCTTCTCGCCGAACCAGACCCAAATCCGGGTCCGCGAGGATACCATGAGACAGTCCCTCATTGACCAGCAGTCTCTGGGAGAAAGAGGCACGGTCACAGCCGCCATGGAAATCGAGAAACGAAACCTTCGCACCGCGGCTCTGAGCGCAATGGCGGCTCTCTGCGGCGGACCCATGAGCATCACCACCGAGAGCGGTTCAGCGCTGCAATTCGACATCCGGCGAATGCTTGCCTGGATCGAGGCCATCTTCAACTCGGGAAGCGATCGGATGAACGTGATCGGTCGGCGGGCGTTGCAGAACTTGATCGTCCACAACCAGGAGTATCCGTACCTCCTGGAACACTGCATAGCTCGCTGCTACCTGTCCGACGTTTCCAAGGTGCAAGAGAGCTACTTTGCCGTTGTCACTCAGGTGCTCCTGGAGCACTTGGACTACTCTTGTCCCTTCTGGAAGCTCCTCGGGCTCTGTCTATTTACTCTCGGCAATGATGAAAGCGAGATCAGATCGAAGTCTGCGCGAGTCTTGAGAGCGCTTGAGGAACGGCAGCAGCCAGGACGTACATCCAAGATCCAGGACTACGACATTAGCATCTCTGACAAGACGAAGGCCGTCTATAAGCTGGCACAGTTCGAGATCTCCAAGCGGCTCGCCAAACAGCATACCGAGCTGGCCTTCCACATTTTCTCTGAGTTCACCCTGTACTTCAAAGACCTCCAGCCTGCCTCGCAACGCAATGTCGTCGCGGTCATCCTACCCTGGATCCAGTCTATCGAACTCAAGGTCGATCCAAATGGCGGTCCCATTGCGCAGTCCTACGTTCTTCTGGCCAACCTGCTAGAGATCACGATCAAGTCCAGCGGTGCGCTGCACAACGAAGTGCAGGCCCTGTGGCAGGCTCTCGCAACCGGTCCCTACCCAGGCAACGTTCGTCTGATTCTCGACTTCATCATCTCCCTGTGCCTGGAGCGACGAGAGCAGAACTTTGTGGAGTATGCCAAACAGATCGTCGTCTTCCTCTCCAGCACCACGAGCACTCCAGGAATGAAGGTGGTTGAGTTTCTCCTCATGCAGATTACTCCCAAGGCAATGGTACCAAATGAAAAGAAGGACGCGATGCCGCCGCCACCAGACATTGGTCTCCTACCATACTGCGCAGACCTGGGAGACGCACTCCCCGTTGGTACGAAACAGGCAGGCTTCTCTTTAGGGCAGCTTTCGCTCATCCTCCTGGTGGATTTGATGGTATCGCCTGTGCAGTTGATCCCAGACAATGTGCCGGTGCTGCTTCAAGTGGTGACTGTTCTCTGGGATCACTACACCCCTCTGGTACAAGAGCAGGCCCGAGAGATGCTCGTCCATCTCATCCACGAGCTGGTCATTTCGCAACTGGACGACCAGACGCCGCCTACTGCCAGAGCCTCGATTGAGGATCTCATCGACCTGATTCGCCGCCACGATCGCTCCGTTGTCTGGGGTTATGAGGATAGCAACGGCAAGGCTGATGACCACGACAACAAAGTGCCTCCAAGCATGGAGTTCCTCACAGCTGAAGTTGTCAAGACGTTCGAGATGACATACCCCGGCATCAAAGACCAGTGGGGTCGGCTGTCGTTGACCTGGGCAACCTCGTGTCCAGTCCGTCACCTTGCCTGCCGGTCGTTCCAGATCTTCCGGTGCATCTTGACGTCCTTGGACCAGTTCATGCTGGGCGATATGCTCGCTCGCCTGTCAAACACCATTGCCGACGAGGATACCGAGATACAGACCTTTGCCATGGAGATCCTCACAACGCTCAAGACCTTGATCCTCAAGCTCGACGCCGACAAGCTGCTCACATTCCCGCAGCTGTTCTGGACCACGTGCGCCTGTCTGGAATCCATCAACGAGCGGGAGTTCTTGGAGGCCGTCGAGATGCTCAATGAGTTCCTCACCAAGGTGGACTTTGGGTCACCCAACGTTCGCAGACTCCTTCTTGACGGCCAACCTTCGAGATGGGATGGGCAATTTGAGGGCCTTCAATCTCTGCTATACAAGGGACTGAGATCATCGGTTTGCATGGAAGCCACATTAAACACCCTCGACAAAGTGGTTCAGCTCCCGAGCGACGGCCTCATTGGCGACGACAGCAGGGTGTTTTTTGCAATCTTGGCCAACTTCCCGCGGTTCCTCCACGAAATGGAGCAACACGAGCCAAGCGAGCAGGCGCTGCAATCCGCGGAGATCCTCAGCGCCGTATGCGAAGCGCAGGGGCTGGGCAACATCTCTCTCGTCCTCGAGGAGTATGTTTCCTTCAAGTACCAAGGCAACAGCAGGGAGTTTCAAAGCCGCCTGTTTGGGGCTGTCAAGGATCATTTCCTCCCCAAACTGGACTTCAAGATGGTCATCTTCTTGATGGGTCTGCTCACAAACTCCACCGCGTGGGTCAAGCTGAAGACGATGAACATTCTCAGCATTGTCATCCCTGAGATTGACATGCGCAAGCCTGAACTGGCTGGGCATGGTTCAGACCTCATTTCGCCTCTCCTGCGTCTGCTGCAGACCGAATTCTGCATGGAGGCACTGGAGGTCCTGGACAATATCATGACAATGTCGGGCAGCGCCATGGACAAGCAGCACCTGCGGATGAGCATGACGCGCTCCACATCCAAGACAATCCGCAAAGAGTACGAACGCATCCAAAGCTTATTTGGAATCCCAGAAGCATCCGGCTGGGCCATCCCGATCCCGGCCAAGAAGACCGATTCGACGCGCGCCAACATCCACGCGGCGTTCTACATGTGCCAGACCGCGGAGGGCATCATGACGGAGGCGACGCCGACGCCCGACGTCGAGTTCCACACCGACGACTTCCCGTACAGCTACTTCCAGATGCCCGACCGGACCGAGACGATGCTGTCGGACGAAGGGCGCCCGGACGCACACCTCGGCGACCTTGTCACGAAGCTGGACAGCCTTGACGACTTCTTCGACGACCTCGGCACGAGCCCACCCAGCGACGGCCGCTCATCCAACACCATCACAGAGTTTTCGCCGGACACGTTCGAGTCCGGCGCGCAGCTGTATGATGAGCAAATCCTGCCAATCCTGCACCAGGCCTCCAACAACAGCACGTTCCAGAATGGGTTTACTGACAGGCCACCAGCCACGGCAAGGGACCCGAGCTCCAACACGATGAACCCTGGAGCCTTTAGCGCGTCGGCGGCCGCCGCCGGCCTGATGGCGGTCAACGGCGGCGGGGCCGGGCGGCCGGGCCTGCACTCGAGGTCCATCACGTCGCCCTCGGCCCCGGCGTCGTACCAGCCGCACATCAGCGAGTTCACGTCGGACGACGAGTTCCCCGAGGACGTCTTCTCGGACGCCGACGACGAGCGGCCCAGCACGGGCCACGGCGGCGAGGGCTCCTTCTCGCTGGAGAACATGATCAAGCCGCTCGCGCAGAGCACGAGGTCGAGGATGCGCCGCCTCACGGGCGGCCGATCGCGCGAGAGCGACCGGCAACAGGAACTGTTCCGGGCCGAGCGGGCCGCCGCCGCGCAGGCGGTTCCCAAAGTACCGACCAATTTTCTGATGAAGATGCCGCCTCAGGGGGAGATGTTGTGAAGAAAAAAAAAGGCGAGGCTAAGCTTCCTGAAGAACTCGTTTATTGATTCTACAAATACTACATAATGAAAACGTGCGCTACCTGCCTCAGAAAAGGGGGAAAGAATAGTGGTGGAAAGGCGAATGTAAAAAACCCCACGTTTGATGGCAGCGGAAATATCTTACTACGTTTGGACATGGAGAGTGCGAGGCATGTAAACGACTTACGTATCTTCATATCACGACGAATGACGCATAGAGAAAGGGGGATGACGGGGGGGCGTACCTTACCTAATAACAAAAGGAAGAAGAAGAAAAAAGTCTCACGATTCTTTGGGGTCACCGCATTAGCATCTTCTTGGTCCAAGTGAAAATTGTTTGAATTTGTGAGACCAACCCTAAAGCTTTCCCGGGATATCTTCCTGCATGATCGTGAAGCGAGTTGTTTCTGGGGGGGATGCTGACGTGCGCGCCGGCTGTGTGTAGTCTAGTATCTGTGTCTGGTGGAGTAGTCTGCGATGCACAGTTAGCGGGCCGTCCCGGAGCGCAGCACTGGAGAGACTCCGAAGGCTTACCCTTGGGACTGACGACGAGACCGCGACCCTTCTTGGCGCCGCGGTAGACCGTCTCGATGATGTCTATAAGTTCTTGCTTATCTTCGAGGACCCAGTTGAGTTTGTTATTGTTACCGGTGCCGAAATCGACCATCATGTGTTTGTTTCGGAAGAAGAACATGATTGTGCAGGGGTCGTAGAGCTCGTACACTGTTGGCGACAAGTCGTTAGTCAAGAGATTTCCAGACGAGTTGGAGGTGGGCAAGGGGGGGGGTCCGGGACGTACTCTGGTTGAAGTCGGGCACCTGGTCGATGTCGCAAACGTAGATGGAGGCGAAGTTCTTGACGCGGTCGGAGATGCGGTAGAGGACCTCGTCCTGTTTCATGCAGTCGGGGTCCCAATCGCTTCACCTAGTTAGCATGCAATCACCATCCAGGAATCATGGAGCGAGGTGCTTACCGGCCGAAGCGAATGACGACGAGGCGCTCCTCTTCGGAGAGGATGGCCTGGTCGACGTGCCAGCCGCTGTTGAGATGGGGGATGACGATGGAACCCATGGCGCTTTTTGCTCGTTCAGTTGTCTTAAGTCCAAGGTGGGAGGTGTGCTCGAGGGATATCTGCTCGTCGTCGTGTCTTGCGCTTTCTGATGGGGAGGTGGATGTCACGATCACGGATGGGATGCGAATGGTGTTTCTAGAATTTCGAGTCCCGCGTCGTCTGGTCGCGGCGAAATGTCATTGCGGGTCCACGGCCCCGCTGCCTTGATCCCCGCGCTAAGCCGGATACAGTAGACAGCGGAAGCGGTGGAAGCCGGCAGAACTTTTTATTTCTTGAAGGGGTCTCCACCGGGACGATTAGCAGAGGGAAGAAAGAAAGCGAGTCGAAGAGGGTACGGTCTCGACTTCGACATACAACCCCGAAAGAAGATTCGATTCCGACACAATGCCCAAACGACCGTCGCGCGGACTCGAGGGCGCGGATGCGGCGCGCAAGAGGCAAAAGGTCGTCCACGAGGCCCCGACGTTCGAAGAGGTCAACACTGCGCGACAGCTGCAGCAGCTTTTGACCTTTGACCAAGACCAGAAACGGGCACGGCACGGTACGACTTTCACCTCGAAATCATGCCTTCAGACACACATCCACTAACTTGACGATGAAACGCAGGCATCCAATCCCTCAAAGTCTTCCTCGACGGCTTCAACTCGGGCGATGGCGACAACGCGCACCGGTTCGCCCTGCTCAAGGAGTACCTCGAAGCGGCGCGGCCGCGCGACATGAGCGAGGACGCCGTCTACCTCGCGGACGTGATGGAGATGTGGAACTTTGGCGCGCAGGTCAACAACGAGGCCATCATGTCGGCCGTGCCCGCCGTGCTGGCCCTGCTGCTGCAGGTCGTCTCGCAGTCGCTCGAGCTGCTGCCGCGCGCTCTCGACGTCGCGCGCACGCTGCTGCAGGAGCGCCAGCTCAAGCTCGCCGCGCGCAACCTGTCGGCGCCCAAGGGCAGCGGGTACATCATCTCGCCGACGCTGCGGCTGCTGCGCGAGGTGGTGACGCTCGACGGCGGCGTGCTGGCGCGGCGGGTGTTCCGGGCGCGGGACCAGACGTTTGCGAGCTTCGCGCGCAACCTCGAGATACGGAACCTCGGCGAGGGCGTCGAGGACCCGTCGAAGCCGTCGGTGCGGACCAACGCCATCAAGCTGTTCCTGAGCTGCCTCAAGTTCCTGCCGGCCGAGGCCAAGAAGGAGCTGTTGATGCTCAAGGAGGTGTTTTCACACCTGACATTCCTGCTGAAGGACGACCCGCCGTTTCTGATCGTCGAGATGCTGGACGCGCTGAAGAAGTTTGTCTTGCTGGACGAGAAGCTGCCGCGCGAGGTCAAATTCCGTGCATTCAACACCAAGACGCTGGACCGGTTGGCCGGGCTGTACGTTTACCGACACGACGTCGAGGGGGACGACAGGCCGTCTGTTAGGGAGTCGGTGCATGAGTTCCTCGTGTATACGTGTACGTCGCCCGGTGCCGGGGTGCTATACTCTGGTACTGGGCTGTATCCGAAGGAGCTCGAGGACGAGGCGGCACAGGACGTCAAGAGCATGGACGATTTTGGGCTGGAGCGCGTGGCGTGGATGGACAAGTACAAAGACGAGATTGCCGTCGCCAACTTTGTGCTCTCCGAGTTCATCCAGAAGCTGCGCCCGTGGTCGAGCTTGAAGCACAGCGAGCTCATCGTGGCCATTTTCCAGGCGGCGCCGGAGCTGGTCGCCAGCTACTTCATCAGCAACAAAAACTTTTCTTTTGAGCCGAAGCTGTCCATGACATGGATAGGATACGCCGCTTTCTTGTTCAATACAGTACAACTACCATTACCGCCACATTTCGGGCCGACGACGGACTACCGCCGTGTGCCCCCGCCGACTTCTATCCTTCTCGACAACATCCTGCCCTTGCCCCTGAAACAGCGCGACTTGGTCCGCTGCCTATCGCACAAATCGCCGCTCGTCGCCTTTTTTGCGGTCCGCATCCTGGTCCTCGCGCTGCAGAAGCTGGACGTGGCCCTGAAAATGCACCGCGAGGCTGCCGAGTCGTCCCGGTCGACGTGGGACACGGCATCCCGCAAGCTGATCGACGAGTTTTGCCAGAAGATGCCCGACATGAAAGAGGTGACCAAGTGTTACAAGGCCATGGCGGAGGAGAATGTGCTCCAGCGTGAAGCGGCCAGCAGGCTGCTTCTGCTGTACTACGAGGTCATCCCGCAGGTCGCGCTGCGGGCCAACTTTGACGTCTCGCCGTTCCTGGTCAACGCCCTCAACGGGCTGGCCGGCGGCGGCCGGACGGATGAACCGCAGAACCAGGCCCTGGCGCTGATGGAGCTGGAGAACCTGATTGCGATCGCGGGGTACTCGCCCGGCATGAGGTGGTTCGCCAAAGCGGAGGGCCTGGCCGCGTCGCCGTTTATCGCGCTGCTCAAGCTGTACGTTGAGAGCGCGCAGGGGCGAAGGAAGCTCAAGGAGGTGCTGGAGTCCGTGGCGGCGCAGCATCAACTCGTTCTGCCCGAGACAGGCCTCCTGCCGTTCCTTCGCGCGGCGCGGGAGCTGAAGAAGAGCGGGAAGGGGAGGAATCCGGAACTCGTTTGGGAGTACCTCGACAACTGCGCGGGCAGGTGTGCCGCATCGCCTCTCAAGTATATGGACTTGATGCAGGAGAGTGTCGACAGCCGGGCTCAGGCGCAGGATGGCGCGTCTGCCAGCTTGATCCTCGCCACGATGGTCGAGCAGCTGCCGTTCGTCGCTGACAAGATGACGAACAAGAAAGACCTGGAGCTGCTGTCCAAGTTCCTCACGGTCGTCCTGAGCTGTGCCAAGAGAAAGGGGGAAACCCCTGCTGTGGTTGATGCCCTTGCACAGAAGATGACCGAAGTCCTCTCCGGCCGCGCCCCGGCGGTGGCTCCCAAGTCAGACGGCGCCCTGCTCGAAGATGCCTCCGAAGAAGCAGGCTCGCAAGAAGACTCTGAGAGCAAAACGGAACGGAAAAAGACGATCATCGCCTCCGGCGACCTCGACGACTCTTCCCTCGAAGCCATACTCGACGTCCCCTTCGACTCTGACGAGGACAACTCGGCCCTCGTGAAGTGGAACTCCAAGACCGTCGAGGACCTCGTCGACGAGGGTTACGCCGCGGCGCTCATCCGCCTTCTCTTGTCCGAGCACGCCAGCATCCGCCAGGAAGCGCTGACCAACATCATGAAGATGGCCGCCAAGTTCAAGGAATCCTCGTACGAGGAGAAGGACCAGATCTGGCTCCTGCTCTCGGAGCTGGTGGAATCCTCCCGCGCGCTCGTAGCCCGCGGGCCCGTGGCCTCGCCCCTGGTGGCCTTCGCCGTCGCGGCGCTCGAGGTGCTCAAGAACCCGCTGCACTGCCTCTACCCAAAGGTCAACGCCTTCCTCACGCGGGGCCCCGTGTGGCAGCAGGACAAGGTGCCGCTGGCGCACGACATTCTGCACGGGGCGCCGTCGGACGACGACCGGTACTACACGGAGGTGAGCTGGCTGCTGGCGTACCTGCTCGACGGGCTGCGGACGCCGGCGGACCTGGCCGTGTTCCACCAGAAGAAGTGGTTCGAGAAGGTGTTCGCGCTGGCGGGCAACCCGTACATGCGGGCGAACCTGCGGACGCGTATCCTGAGGATCCTGTACCGGGCGACGCGCGTGGCGGGCGGGAGCACGACGCTGGCGACGCGGTTCGGGATCGTGAGCTGGCTCGAGGCGCAGGAGGCGCGGTTCGCCGGCGTCGACGAGGAGACGAGGGCGGTGTACCGGGCGCTGAGGAGGAGGGTGTGGGAGACGTGCGATCAGGAGAGGGTCGGGGAGTGGAGTCGACGGGGTGTTCCTTTGGCATTGGGTGCTTGAGGTGCTCCTGGGTAATGTATTAAAAATAAAAAGGATGGTTAGGAAAGATATCAGACGGAAATTATACGTTCAAACTTGAATATGTCCCAAGCTTTTCATATATTTTGGTTACAGCATCCACGATACTTGCAGTTTACCGTATACAAGTTGCCGAGAAAGTGAATTTGCGGGGACAAAGTGTTTAGCAGTGAAATCAAATCGACGGTGGTTCTCTGTAAAACGACGATAGTGTCGATACGCAAAAGACGTGTGTAAGTTTGCTATGTCCCACCACTTGATGACTGTTACATACCATAAAGCTAGTATGGGCCAATGCAATCTACAGTTTCCAGCTTGTCAAAATATACACAAACTATTGTGAGTACCTACCTATAGCAATGTTTTAAGAGAATCTGTAAGACGGTGTTTTCGCCCACGTGTTGTATGTAATCTTCACATGCTTTGGTCCACACAGCTGTCAACAGCGACTGTCGTGTGCCCTTTCCCTTGCATCATCCCTCGGGAGCTTGGGTTGTTGAGGAGGTTGGAGTGACCGGACGTTGGAGAGGTCGCGCATGACTAATGGAATTGAGACATGTCATTGGAGGTTGCTCAATGGCCACTGGCTTCCAGGAGGTCGGTTGTTGTGCAAGAGTGGCACAGAGAGTGAGAAACAGGCCGGCAAGGATTGTCGCTGTGCTGGCTGAGCTCAGACGGGCCCAGCCAAGCTCCTGACTTGGCCTGACGGAGATTGCAGTCGAGACGGATAGGGGAGCATGAAATTCTGTTAGGGAAAAGGAAATAAATTCTGGATCTAATGCCCGTAATTGCTTGGGAGGTCTCGCCTAGACAACGGGCATGTGCGTGTGTGTGTGTGTGTGTGTGTGTGTGTGTGTGTGTGTGTGTGTGTGTGTGTGTGTGTATGTGTTTGTGGGCGACAGAAACCCATGGAAGGACCAGTTGGCTATGCTGCAAATCGAGGAATTCGGCATGGGATTTCGACGCCTCCCCTCAACATTCCGACCGCGATGGAATCGGGTTTTGATGCAACACTGCCGACGCTGGCCAGCGCGAGGAAATGGAGATGGCTTCGAGGTCGAGGCAGGAGGTTCCATGCTCTCGACGATTCGCGCTAGGCGGCATTCGGCGGTTCGCTTAAGCTCCAAGAGGGAATCTGTGGGGCGCAATGACGATGCTGCAGCTGCACAACCCCCCCCCCTCCAACCCTCCTCCAGCGCAGGTGCCCTCTGTGGCCTCTGCCCAGGCCTGTCTCCTGGCCCGGGCTCCCAGAGCCCCAAAGAACCCCACCCAAGTTTTTCACTGGAACCTTCTGCCCTGGGCAACCTAAGGTAACATGAGGCCGGGGTGGATCGCAGACGGCGGCACTGTGAGGTGAGGTGGGACAGTGGGAGGGCCTGTCACCTGAGCTGTTGCAGCCTGGGTCGGAGGAGTTGTAGTTACCTAAGGTAAGCCGCGGTGAGTGTCCGAGGTGAGCCCAGTCAACCGACGACGGGAGGCAGGCACGACGGCCACACCGCAGCTTCCCTTGCGCTGGCCATGGTGTGGCCGGGAAGAAGGAGCCAAGGTGAGGAGAGGGAAGGCGTGGTGGTGGAGGCACCTACCTCAGGTACCGTAAAGCAAGGTAGGTAAGGTACCTAAGGTAGGTAGGCACCTCAGGTGAGGTTCCTACCTGAGATAGAAGTATGGAAGGTGAGATGCCTAGGTATCTAGGTACCTAGTCAAGATACGTACCCGCCCACTGCCCTAGCGCCTGCCTGGCGTGGAGACGGGGAGCTGCCACCTGGACTGCCTGCCGCCAGCCTGCACTCTGCACTGCTACTGCCGCTGCTCGTGGCTGCACCTTCCTGCACCTGAGCACCTGGGCTGGGCCGGGCACCTGAGCACCTCCTCCACCAAGTTTCGTCCGAAGTGCCCAAAACCTCCTTTGACCACCATCTCAACACGCCTTGACAGTTCGCTACCAAAGTCCACCCTCCACCGTAATAATCTCTCGCACCGCAGCCGTATTGCATCACCCGCCAGCAACCACTTTCCCATCGCCGCCTTCCGCCCCGTCAGCCTCGATCGTCGACCCGCACCGACACCACGCCTTCCGCACTCTGCAGCGCAGCCCGATTGGAGCCCATTCGGCCTTCGTCCACTGACTGAGGTGACTGACTAGTCGGGTCGGACTGGGACTGTCGACTGACGACCGACTTGACACCGTCCTCGACACCGCAACCACCGCCAAAACCACCACACAACCACCACCACCGCTCCTGCCTTCCCTCCTCACCGTGTAACGTACAACCTCCACCTGCCTGCCTCCTTCCCCTTCAACCACGCCACAAATAAAATCGCCCTTTCATCGATCGCCCTCTTCCGACTGCTGCAACGCCAGCGCGCGACTCCCTTCCACTGAGGTGGACCGAAACCGCTACAATCTGTTCATGCCAACATCGCTGCCGTCGGCAAAGCATCAATAGCCTCCTCCAGCCCTTCTCGGATGCGCCTCGCATCCTCACGCTGCCATGGCCCTCCAATACACGGCAGAGTTCCTCATTCACCTGCGCGAATCGCCACTATGTACTAAACCGCCCAATCTGCCCGCTGCAGAAGAATGGATGGGGTATGCTCCCACCCCGGGAAACACTCAGCTTGGCTCCTTCTCTAACCGTCTCGACAGACCACCTCCCGACAATACTCGGACCCAGAACAACAACAGCACCACCAAGACTCCTGCCGACAGAAGAAGCCATGACAACCCTCTGCTCGACCAGACGAATCGCCGCTCTGGCACCGACCGCCACGCTCCGCGAAACAGCGCAAGTAAGTATCCCGACCCTCTCGGACGGCTCCTGCCCCCTCGGGCGCTTTCCCTGCAGCTGCTGACTCGAGATTCAATCGTAGACCCCGAGGATATCGTCTTGGGACCTCCCCGAACCGCATTCGCTTCTGCGACCCTGCGCAACAATGGCGGTAAGCCCTTTGAAAACGACAAAGAGCTCAAGAACGCCGATTCTCCGAGCCGATTCAACTTCCGTAACCGCAACGGCGACACCCCCGAGGGTGACCGATTCCGCGACTCGAGAAACAGCAACTTCCGTCGCCGCGGCGACAATGATCAGGACAGCGAGGGATGGAGCACGGTGAAGCCGCGCAAGAGCTTCGGACATGAGGGCGCTGAGCGCTTCCATGGCCGCATGGGTGCCGGTGGCGGCGACAGACTTCCCAACGAAAGGCGAACTCGCGACCGCGATGACCGTGAAGGCAACAGAGAGCGACCCAATAATCGCAACTTTGACCACCACGACAAGGACAAGGAGCACGACGAGGCTGAACCTCGACCCCGCAATGGCCTTAGCAGGGGCAAGTCGGAGCCCTGGTTCAAGAATGACAACACCGAGAAACCTCCCATGACTGCCCGCGAGCGCATCGACCGTGCCAAGAGCTGGAGAGACCGGGATAAGGATGCTGCGCCCGCCGAGGAGAAGCCCAGCGGAAGAAACTACGAGCGTCGCTGGGAGCGTGGCGACCACCGCGCCGAACGAGAACCCGAGTGGTTCGACGAGCCCGCCGGAGAGAAGGCTGGCGGACACACCGAAGAGGACTTCAAGAAGTTCATGGAAAGCATGAAGGCAAGCCGCAGTGCCCCTGCCACCGAGGACAAGGCCTCAACCGCGGTCGCAGAAGCTGCCATCAAGGCCGAGCAGCCACCCGTCGCTTCTGCTCCTGCCGTCGAAGTCGGCCCAGACCAGTTTTTCATCAAGTTCGCCTCCACTGCCGGATTGGACGTTGGCTCTCCAAGCGAGCCTAAGAAGGAAGCTCCTGCCGCTAAGCCCAAGACCGGTGGTGGTAAGTCGTCGCGCTTCACGTCTTTCTTCAATGCTCCCCAAGAGGATCCTAGCCGTAAGCTGCAGACGGAGCCTCCAATGCTGCTCGCTGGCCCTCCTCTTGGCGTTCCTCACGCAGCCGCGCAACCTCCCGATACCGAGAAGGAAGCTTTCCAAGCACTTCTCATGAAGCTGCAACGATCCAATATCCAGGCTACTTCCACGCCTCCTGCGGCGCACCCTTTCCAGGAACCTCCCCCGCCCGTCCGCGAGCAGGCTCCTTCGAGCTCCATTGCATCGCCCGAGCCATTCCAGCAATATGGCGGCGAGCGTCGCGAAGACCCTCGCCCTCGTCTTCCCCAAGGTTCCATGTCCATGTCGGATATCCAAGCCCCTCGCCCTATGATGCCAGGCCAGCAGCCCGCTGCTCGCCAGGATCAGCTCCTGCAAGAATTGGTCGGACAGCGCCACCAGGCCTCTAGCTCAGGCTCGGGCAGAATGGAGCCGAACCCAGGTCGCAACCTCAGTAACACCGAGTTTTTGATGAACCTCATGAGAGCTCAGCCTGAGCCCCCACGCACCGAGCAGCAGCTCCTCATGCGCATGCCGCAACCCCAGCGGACCGCTCAGATTCCTCACGCTCAAGAACGTGAGCTCGACTTCCCCCAGGGCGGACGTGGCTCCCAGCGCCAGATGCGCGGTCAGGGCCCTCCGGGCTTCATGGACGACTTCCACCATCCCGAGCCCGAGGGACGCATGCAGCCGACGCAGATCCTCCAGCGGCCCCCTCCTCCTCCTGGTCTGGACCAGATGAACCCCAACTGGATGCAAGGCGGCGGACCTATGCCCCCGCAGCAGCGATCCATGATCCCCCCTCCCGGTCTTGCTGGTGGCCCGGGTCGCAACCATCCGATGGCTGGCATGTTCCCGCCCAACTTTCCACCGGGAGCCTTCCCTCCTCCTGACGGCATGGCTGTTCCTCCGCCTCGCAACATGCCTCCTCCTCCAGGCTTCTACGGCGGCCCTCCTCCGCCTGGATTCATTCCTCCTCCCGGCATGCCTGGTTTCCCCGGACCTGCTGGGCCCGAGGGCCACGGCTTCCCCTTTGACGGACGTATGCCTCCGCCTGGCGCCGCTCAGGCGTTCCGGAGACAGTAAGTCTCATTACTCTGAAACAACTGAGGCCTTGATGCGAGGCCGCCTTGTTGCGGTACCCAAATGCTGCACCTATCTTGTCCGAGTCTCTACAACAAACATTCAGATGTGTCCTTTGAACAGGATGTGATCTGAATCAACAAAGGAAAAATGTCGATATAGCGACCTCTTGCTTGTCGGATTTGCTCAAACAGCACCCCATCTCTAATCCTCGGTAATTGTTGCCTCTTCAGATGGGCCTGTGGAGGACAATCATTTTTTTTTGGACCCAGCAGATTCGCAGCTGCGAAAGCATGATGTCTGCTGCCGAGCTGTATTTGTAGCTCACACAAACCAACACGACTCGGACCAGAGCTCAGAAGGGGCCCATGGTCGGCCCTTTCACAATGCTGGCAGTGCCTTCTGCGACAAGTCACTGAGAACAAAAATCGGATTGACGAATTTCCGGGGGAAGGCTAGGATAGGGCGTCGTATCTACCACGGTAGACATGAATGAAATGAAATGGATCCTTTCTTCCAAGGCTTTATCCCTTGGCATATGCGCGTGATGTTGTGAACCAGATGTGTGAATGCTTGTCCCCCTATATGAAGTGCACACTCCCTTGACTTGCCGGCTTTGAGTTTAGAGAACAAACGTTGGTACTGAGTTACTGGAAAGGGACTGAAAAGGGGTTGGAAATGGCATGGAATCTTGTAAGATGCAAACACAGAGGAACATCACTGTGAGCAATCACCAACTTGGCTCGGCAACATATTGGATTCTTTCTATACCTGTAGCTTCCAAAGGGGGAAATCCCCAAAGAGGGAGGCCGGAAATGGTGGTGCCTTGTCATCGAACCCCCACCCCCATCCAACCCGCCATCTACCTCCAGCCCTCAGTCCAACAAAAATATCCCAATGCATGGGCAGGCGAATGGCAGGAGAAGAACCCAACGATTCTCTGCTATTCCTGGATTTATATACGTTTTTGCACCCCCTAGTAAGGTAGATAAGGTCGGATTGATTCAACACCATCGAACGCCACGCTTGCAAGGAAAAAGGGGTTTTGT
Organism: Colletotrichum tropicicola; assembly: GCA_025962755.1. Lineage (NCBI taxonomy): Eukaryota > Fungi > Ascomycota > Sordariomycetes > Glomerellales > Glomerellaceae > Colletotrichum > Colletotrichum tropicicola. The sequence goes on from JAOWMA010000049.1 coordinate 24,157, forward strand.
ATTTTGTTTCGCTCGCCTCGGTTGAGATGCGGCGCTCAGGGTTGGCCGTTACCGTACACGAAGCTCCTCATATACCGCTGTGCCCGCTCAGCTCTTGTCCTTGTGGCTCTTCTTCATGCCCAGGAAGTTGCGGCGCTTCTTGTCCTTCTCCAGCTTGTGCGGCTTCCCGCCATCTGATGGCGCGGGGGACGCGCCGCCGTTAGCCATGGGCGGCGGGCCGGCATTGAGGTTCATGTTGCTCATCTGGGCCGTCGGCGGCGCCACGGGGCGTCCCGGCAGGCCTCCTGTTGGGGGTGGTCGGCGGCCACCTGGCAGGCCTCCTTGCGGCGGCGTCATGCCCGGGCTGGGCCGGTTCGCCATTGGGTTTGGCGGTGGAGCAGGTCGCTCGTAGACCCATGCGGGAGCGCGAGGCGTCGGTCGCTCCATGGGGATGTCGAGTGCACGCTTGTCCTTGGTAAGATCGCCCACTTGGCGCACAAAGAGTGCCGGAGTGAGCATGTGGCTCGTGGTCAGGAAGATGTCCTTGCCCTGGCGGGCGGATACCTCGTAACACGCGCGACTCTCGCTGTACGTTGCGCCGCCGGCCATGAACACGATGAAGCGCTGTCGGTTTTCCGGTGGTCGACGTCCTGCTGCCGCCCAGTTCGGCCTTCCTGCGCGAAGCGAGCCTTGCTGCGAAGCCAGGAGATCCTCATTAGGGTCCAATGGCGGCTTCACGTAGGGGAATGTCGTTGGATCTAGGGTGCCTCTGCTGAGTTCCTCGAGCATCGTTTGCATCGCCGTCTCGAAGCGAGAAAGCGAGTACTCTTCGCTGATCTCTGCGGGCTTGTTCTTTTGGAATAGCGGCGGCTGGGGTGGCCGAACATCTTTGAGGGCGTGAACAGGGCGCCCGCCCAGCATCTCGAGGTTCACGACCACTTCGCCGTCTCTCTGGGGCAATCCGGAGTGAGCAAGTAGTCGGTTGATGTCCTCCATGACGACGCCATCTCGGTACATTACGTAGAGCATAATCAGGCGCAATCGGTCTGAGGGGGTGATGGCCTCGTCATCTAGAAGTCGCACGACCTGATCCAAGATGTTTTTGGGCTTCTTAAAGTCCTCATCCAACCCCGTCGCAAGACTCTGCTCGACCGACGCAATATCTGGTAGCTTGTGGTGTTGGAAAATGTTCATGGCTTCTTGGGCCATGTTCAGATGAAGTGAGTAGGCCTCCTTCATTTCCTGGAACTGCGGCAACCCAGCCAGCATATCCCTGATGGCGTTTAGACTCGTCGTATCCTGTTCCTCGTTGACAAAGTGCGGGTTCGCATCCAAAAACTTTCTGAAATCCCCCATGAGCTTGTCGATGGTGTCCTTCATGTGTCGATGTCGGTTATCCACCCAAACCGAGTCTTTGTCGCACAACTCCATATCCTTCTCCTCCGCTTCAGGCGTTCCTTCGTTGGTGATCATGTGATATGTCACCTTGTCGCCCTCCTTGATCGGCAGGAGATCGTGGGCCATTGCTTGGTAGGTGAACTCGTGGACCAAAGGCGCCATCAAGTCCATTGATCTGTCAGTGATGATGAGCGTTCCCGTCGGCCTCGACGTCTGCGGCGGGAAATTTTGGTTCCATTGCGCATACTCGTCCAGCTCCTCTTGAACGAAACGCGCGAGATGGGCGCAGAGGACACTGGCTTCGTGCAGGGGGTTTTTCGGTCTGTAGTAGCGGACTTTCGGGTACTCGCCCAATGTGACACATACGCCAGTAATCTGAAGACTAACGTCAGCGAAATGTACGGCTCGTTGTTTGTTCGCCAACGTACCTTCTGGGCCAGAATCTTCATGTGACGCGCAACCAGATTGTTGCACCCGGGGTGGAACAGAATTGGGAAGCTCCAAGGGTCTCTGAAGGTGATCAGATGTGACTCGCGAGGGAAGAAGTCGATGGCGAGGGTCTCGAAGCCGGCGATGCGTTGTTTGGCGGGCGGGCAATTGTCAATCATGTGGCGGACCCTAGGTTCCAAGACGCCAGTCCACACCAGATAGGCTTGCTTGTACCTTCGTCGCTCAAAGTCGTTCACGAGGATCTCGGCGATGTTTTCTTTCGGGGACAGGATGTAGATGGCGTCCATCTCAGGGTTCATGTCCCTCTTCTCCTCGATGCGCTCAATGTCTGGGGGCAGAAGTCAGGACTTTGTGTTCCGGCGCAAGGCTAACCAGACGGGCGGTTCATGGGGCGGGCATACTGGCGATGTTGTTGTTGAGGATGTCATCTTCCTTGACGACATTGTCTATGATCTTCTTGGAGTCTTCGTCCAGCACCAGGACTTTCCACTGCAGTTGCCGTTAGCTCCTGTGGGCCACACGACCATCAGAGGTTGGTTTGGGGGAGGGGTAGCTCACATCGCCGCGGGTAATGTTCTTGATGGTGTCGACAATGACTGTTGGCCGCGGTCAGCTTCTGGAGTCGAGCTTGCATTGCGGGGAGCTATGGAGGGGCGAGGAAGCGGGAGAGGCGTACTGTCATGGAGCTCCTGAAGCGTGGAGACACCCATCGTGGCAACTCGCCGCGTGGGCTGCGGCGTGTAGGAAGATGCGCTGTAGGAAGAAAGGAGCTGCAATCGCTACGAGAGGGCGGACCGTCTTGGACTCGCACAGCGACGACGTGGTTGCAGGTGCGCCGTTCCGTTTGGACCTGAGGCCGGCGGGCTGGTGTCGAGCAGAGAGGCGGCGGGCGGGCGAGGCTGGAATGCGCGGAGTCGGTGCGTGGAGGTCGGGGCAGAGAAGAATGGACGTCCGGGCGGGCTTCTTCTGTCTGTGTCTGTGTCTGCGTCTGCGTCTGCGTCTGCGTTTGCGTCTGTGTCTGGTCGTATGCTGGGTGCTGCGAGCTGCGTGGCTGTAGCCAAGTGGTGAATGTTCTTTGATCTGGCGGGGTTTCAAGATGGAGGGCGAGCCGGTCACAGCGGTGGGACTCTCAATGCTCCGGACACGAGTCTGAGCCTGCGGGAAGGCAGCGAGGCAAGGACCGGCTGGGTGCTCTGCCGTCGGGGTAACGAGGAGGGTAGGGGGAGGTGGTGTTCGGTGGTGGGTGAGGTGAGTAGGTAGTGCAGGTAAGGTACTGCGCAAGGCAAGGTATCGGCCGCAGAGGCGGGCAGGGTCAAGGTGCGGTGACCTGACGGGACGAGGTGCATTGTGGACTCAGTTTCCCGCCTCAGGGAAGGTCCACCTCACAGCGGCGCCTGCCCACGGCGCCTCAAATTGAGTGTGCAGCCGCCGGCTGGCGGGGCCACGGGACCGACCCCTCGCTTGTCCGCGTACTGCAGTTGCCAGGTAGGTACCTCAGCACCTTGGACACACAGCTTTGGTACTTCGGTCCTGTGGCTAGCGGCATTCCCCCACCTTGAGCCCCCAAAGCAGGACGAATGAGGTCACCGCCTCTGCATTTCCTGCAACGGCTCCTTTGGAGAAGCGTCTTCCTTGCCCGGGGGATATTCTCGTCGTCGCATGGATGATGGCTGTCTGCGCCCGACAGTCCCCTGTGTGTTTCAAGACGGTCCGCTACCGATCTTGTCGCTGCTCCATTCTTATGCTTGATTATCATTTGATACCGGCCGGCCGCGAAGCGACTCATTCTTGCTGAGTCTCCTATTATCGCCCGTTTGTGTCTCTCTGCAACCATTTGAAGCCTGTAGGACGCGTTGAGGTAACCCATATTCAGAATTCCGCATAATAGGACGCAAGTCCTTTCGCTCCGTGAAGACAATCCACCAGAACTTCTAATCTGGGCTCAATATATTAGACCAGTGTGTCCTAAATAAGTCCTTTGTGGGGTCCAATACGCAAACACAGTCCAGTTTATAAAGCAGTCGTCTATTGGGTATCTCATCGCTCGTTAACCAGTGCCTAAATATCTGTCCACGTCCTCGCTGCCGTAGAACATCTGGCGCAGCTTCTCCGCCTTCCTCTTGTCTTCATCGGCCTTCTTCCGACACTGCTTCGCATCCATCTTCTGAGGCTTCTTCTTTTCGACCCGGCCCTTGAGCTCTTTCGGGATCTCCAACCCCAGGCCAAGGTTGTCTTCCTTGGGCTTCGTCTTCAGGGGATACTGCATTCCCTGCCCAGCCGCGCCGAGACCTTTCCGCGAATCCGGATCCCAGCCGTGTGACGACAGATACGTCAAGCCCATCCGCGACCGGTCCAAGGCGGACGGCGGGTGCGAGTGAGTGAGGCAAACCTGATGCGCGATGGAAGCCTCGTGCTTCTGCCTCGCCGTCGCGTCTTTGCTGCTGCTCGCTTTACTGAGTTCCTTCACGGCGTCATCTGCGCCGAGCGGCAAGTCGCAGACGGCGCATACCTGCGCTTCCAGTGGCGGTGTTTCCGCGGGCTTCTTCTCGCTGGGGAGAACGAGGCTGAGATAGAAATCGCCTATCGAGGAGCCGGACTTCGTTGTCTTTTCCGCATTGGTCGTGCTCAGCCCTGGGTCGGACGCCTTGACGAACTGGATAGGCTTCCGTGGGATGCCTGCGCCGAACGGCCGTTTGTGGTGTAGCGGGATGTCGTCGTAGCCATCGTCATATTCCTCGTCAACTTCCTCTTGCCTCTGCATCTGCGCCGTCATCACACAACCACACGGACTAGGCCCTCGGCGGCTAGAAAAGTGTGTCCTGGGCCACAGACAAGCTGCAATGAAGTTGGGGTTGTGGTAGTATTATGAGAGATGAAAGGGCGGCGATGGGGAAGGTCGACGACGAAGAGTTCCACAGGCAGCAACCAGGGGCGAGAATTGTCTTACGTCAGCAAGGCCGCCTAGTGTAGACTCGAAGCCCCTGCAGGGTCTCAACTCTAGCGTCCTGGGCTGCCAGCAGCGCCGCCCGGCAGAGCGGGCCTGCCCCTGTCGCCCATCCCCTAACGGCACATCGACAATTCCACTTTTTCTAGAAACGCAAGCCGTGGTGGCCTCTTGTCGACGTACGCTCCGGCCAGCTTCCCACAAAGAAGCTTGTGCCCGCGACTGCCGAAGGCGACATCACAACCTTCACCAACGCCCCCCCCCCCCTTCTCGCGATGCTGTATAACGACATATAGAGAAACCAGCCTCGATTAAGCAACGCCCACAGTCGCTCGTTCACATAGACTACCACCGACGCCATGCCCATCGACATCCTCTCCCTCGCCTTCGAGTTCGGCCCGCCGGCATGGGTCTCGAACAACTGGTGGTTCCTCGTCAAGACCGTCACGACCATTGCCGCCGTCGTGCTCATCAAGATATGGAGCGCCGGCACCACCAACCCGGCCGAGCGGGACATGCACGGGAGGGTGATAATGATCACGGGCGGCACGTCGGGCATAGGGGCCAGCACCGCGTTTGAGCTGGGACGCCGCGGGGCGCAGATAATCCTGCTGACGCACACCCCCGTGTCCGACCCCTTCCTCGTCGAGTACATCGGCGACCTGCGCGCCCGCACCGGCAACGAGCTCATCTACGCTGAGCAGGTCGACCTCGCGTCCCTCCACAGCATCCGCAAGTTCGCCACCAAATGGATCGACAACTCCCCGCCGCGCCGCCTTGATATGATCATCCTCTGCGCCGCGACCGTCACCCCGCCGGGCCACAAGCGACGCCAGACCGCCGAGGGCCTCGAGGAGACGTGGATGGTCAACTACCTCGCCAACTTCCACCTCCTCTCCATCCTCAGCCCGGCCATCAAGGCCCAGCCCTTCGACCGCGACGTGCGCATCGTCTTCGCCACGTGCCCCTCGTACATCGGCGCGCCGCCCCTGAGCAGCGAGGTCGCGTTGAGCAAGGACACCTGGTCCGCCGGCAGGGCGTACAAGCAGAGTAAGCTCGCGCTCATGGTGTTTGGCCAGGCGTTCCAGAAGCACCTCGACGCGTATAAGCGGCCCGACGAGCTACCGATGAACGCGCGCGTCGTCTTCGTGGATCCTGGATACGCGCGCACGCCGGGCATGCGGCGGTGGCTCACACGCGGCTCTCTGTGGGGATTGTTCGTCTACCTCGCCGCGTACACCGTGCCGTGGCTGCTGCTCAAGAGCCCCGACCAGGGCGCTCAGTCGGTGCTGTTCGCGGCCATGGAGGCGGACCTCGGCCGCGGCAAGGGCGGCAGGTTCATCAAGGAGTGCCGCGAGGTCGACTTTGCGCGCAGGGACGTCCTCGACGAGGAGGTGGCGAAGAAGCTGTGGGAGGCGAGCGACAAGCTCATCGAGAAGACGGAGAAGGAGCAGGCGATGATCAGGGCGCGGCAGAAGCAGGCGGCGGAGGACAAGGCCAAGCAGGAGAAGGAGGATGAAAAGGCCAAGGAGGTCGAGTCCCTGGTCGAGGCGATCAAGAAGGGCAAGGAGGCGCAAAAGTCCAAGAACAAGAAGAAGACCAAGAAGGATACCTGAGAATAACCCAAGGCGCAAAAGAGGAAAAGCATTATAGACTAATTGAAAACAACCGTGGCCATTTTTGGGCCGCATGCTTCAAGGTACCTCAGAGACCAACTCCCGCCGTGCCTCGGCTGCAGCCGCACAGCTGCCCCTTTACTCCAAATCCGGGGCCCCACCAAACCGTAGCGTCGGACTTCTCAGCGAGCTCACCACGGTGCTCTGGGGGCAAGGGAAGCTTTCCCCGCAACATCAAAGATGACGACGGAGCCCCCTTGATAAGTCTGTCGCATCGCCATCCGCCGCCGGGGGAGAAGGGGAAAAAAAAAGGCCCATTTGCGTCGAGTTCTGCGTGAGCATCATCACCATGTCAAATCAAAACACACCAAGCGGCACAGCACCACCACCACCACCAACACCACCGGCTATGACGAACCACACCGCACCAATACCGCTCCCGCTCCCGCTCCCGCCGCCGCCGAGGCCCCCGCAGCTCCAGGCGGCCTGGGAACGACACGCCGAGGCCGCGCAGCACAACGCGTCCGTCAGGCATCCCGTCTTCTTCACCGAGAAGCTGAGGCGGCCGCCGCTGGTGCTCGCGCCGGGCATGGGGCTCAGCCCCGTGGCGCATGGCTATGTTTATCAGGACGGGCGGAGGGTGGTGGACGGGAGCTCGGTGCCGAAGCTGTAGATGGCTGCGACGTCGACTGGAGGCGTCGTTTCTACCCCCTATCGCTTGCGGATCGTTTTTGCGGTGGTGAGGCTTCTGGACTGTGAGTTCAACGAGGGCGGTGGCAGGTGTGGGCTAATTAGTGCTGTGCTAGATATCGAAGCAACGGATGGGTTGACGTCAAGACTCTCCGGGAGGTATTCGGAGGCTCGTTGTATAGTACTAGCGCTTAATGTCGGTGTTTGATGGTTTGAGTTTTGGGTTCAGCGATGCGGCAGTTTTGGTAACTGGATACACTTGGATGGCATTCTGAGCCTTTCTCCAGCCTCTAGGGTATCTCGAGTCATTGCATTATTTACGATATCATGAATTGCACCGCCATTGCATTCAGTCGAGTTTGATTTCGTTTGTTGTCCGCTCCGTCACTTCCCAGCGTTGGGTGTCGTGATTGTACAATACTTCGAAGCGTGTGACGGAGACAATCAGCATGAAGGTCACAGAGACCGAGGGCTGGCAGGCGTGTCTAGTTCCACATATCATTCACAGACCAAGCTTCGCATGGAAAGACCATTTGTATTCGGATGTGGTTCCTGCATGCCACAAACGACAGTTTTAGGAGATATGTAGCTGAGGAGGAGAAGCCCCCGTGAGGACGTTAACAATAAAATCAGAGCCTCCTGTTTTGCTTCCCAAAAAGCAGTATTCCCGTTCGCCGTTCAAACCGTTGCCCAATCTGGAGATAGAATCTACACCATCGAAACAAGCCAACCGCCACGCCCCATTCATTAGCACACACGCCACACCCTCAGTTCTTCACCGCGATGACAATCGCCATGACGATCAGGATGACGACCAGCGCGAGCAGGGCCATGAGCTTGACGTTCTTCCACCACATCTTCCTCTTGAGCCCGCGGCTGCGGACGCGGAACTCGCGGGCGCTGCCGCCGAGGCGGTCCGTCTTGTCGACGAGCAGGTCGATGCGCTCGCCGCGCTCGAGCAGGCCCTCGATGTTGCGCGTCATGATGCCCCTGACATCGTCGATCTCGCGCTGCACGTTGGAGATGGCGTCGTCCTTGCCGCCGCTGGTGGTGCCGTAGTCGACCATGAACTTCTTGAGCTGGCCGTTGTAGCTCGCGGCGCCGTAGTTGGGCAGCTCGGCATAATCGGTCGTCTCGGCGGGGAACTGCTCGAGGAAGCGGCGGCGGATCTCGAAGAGGAAGCCGAAGGGGATGCGGCGGCCAAGCGAGGCGTCGGCGATGACGAGGAAGGTGAGCCCGCCCGCAGAGGGATGGTCCGGGTGGTCGGAGGGCGCCTCGGCGATGTAGTGGATGTGGTGCGAGCCGTGGGTGTAGGTCAGCTTCTGCGGGCTGCTGTGCTCGATCTTGGGGAGGATGAGGGAGGCGAGCGACGAGGTTTGCGACGAGGCGGATGTCGTGCATTCGCTGAGGATGGTGTTGTTGTGCGCTATGCACGAGCTGTTGGAAAGATCATTGTCAGTTGATCGTTGCCTTGGATTGGGCGGATGGTGCGCCGTCGTCGACTTACTAGAGCAAGGGGGTGATGGGAGTCGAGGAGGAAGCCATGGCGATGGTTACGGGATGACCCGGGGGATCCAAGGAGCCTATCTCGTGGTTCTGCTGTGGTCTTGAATGCGCTGCGAAATGTCCCAGGCAGCGATGCTCGAATGCGACGGCGGGTTGCGTAGGTCGACAGGTCGGAAAGCGAGAGGTGATGGGCGCTGTCGCAGAATGCGTGATGACGACGGGCAATCGGAGACGGGGGCGCTAAGCCGGAGTGGGGCGACCCACGGCCGTTGACCCAGGGCGAATGGGAGCGCTTTGCGATAAGCGGCAGAGACAGGGGTCCGTCTTATCGCTCCCAAAATTTCCACTGTCACCTCGACGCGGGTTCAAAGCTTTTGACGTGGAGGCAAAAGGTGGACTATTCTCATTTCACCTGGCCCCCTTCTCTGACACTTTGCCCTCGACAACAGCGACATGTGTTTTGCATGTCGCCTGCCATGATTGTCTGGCCACAACACAATCCACCATGAGACGAGTTTTACGAACGGCCACTTTCTGCGCGGCGAGAAGCCGTGCAGCCCCCAGCCATGGCTTCGCGACATCTCGCCCAGCTGCCTTCCAGGTGAGTGAGGCGACCCCCTTCTGACGCGGCCCTTGAGAGCCATTGCTGACTGCAGCCTAGGGATCGACCCCGTGTCTACGGCAAGCGAGGAAGTACATCCCAAAGCAGGGCTCAAAATCCAAGTACGAGAGTTTCAAGGGCATGATCCTCGCCCAGTTCAACGTCGTTCTGGCGAACATGGGCCCTTACTCAACCACCAACCGAGAGTACCGTGATTTCGGAATCCGGAGCGAACATGGACTCAACAACGAAGTCCAGCTTTTCCGCGAGACAATACAGAAATCGCTGCACCTGGCGAACAGGGGCGTCACCCTGCGCAAGGAGAACCCGCTGTTCTGGTCCCTGCGCAACGCCTTCATCCGCGCCGACATCAAGGGCCTGACGGCCGAGCTGCGATATTCCTTCCAGAGCTTCATGATGCGCTCGCGCCTGGTTAAGACGACCCCGAGGCAGAAGAAGCTGGCCGACCTGCGGTATCCGATGGAGTGGTTCCCCGCCACACGTGCGATGCAGCGCACAATCCACCTCCACGTTGGACCGACGAATTCTGGGAAAACATACCGGGCATTGCAGGCGCTGGAAAAGGCCCAAACGGGCATTTACGGAGGACCCTTGCGTCTTCTGGCCCACGAGATCTACTCGCGGTTCCAGGCCAAGGGGAGGCCATGTGCCATGATTACGGGCGAGGAGCAGCGCATTCCAGAGGACGAGGACAATTTCTTCATCAGTTGTACGGTCGAGATGACGCCGCTGAACCGCATGGTCGATGTCGCGGTGTTGGACGAAATTCAGATGATTGGTGACAGCGAGCGAGGGTGGGCGTGGACGCAGGCTTTGCTCGGTGTCATGGCGAAGGAAGTCCATCTCTGCGGCGAGGAGCGCGTTGTCGACCTCATCAAGTCGATTTGCGCCAGCAACGGCGAGAAGTGCATCGTCCATCGCTACCAGAGACTCAGTCCACTAGAGACAATGCCGGAAAGTCTGAACAACGACCTCACCAAGCTGGAGAAGGGCGATGCGGTCGTGGCTTTCACGCGAGTGAACCTACACGGTATGAAGAAGGCAATCGAGGATGCGACGGGCCGCCGCTGTGCCATCGTCTATGGCTCACTCCCGCCTGAGACGCGTGCTCAGCAGGCTGCGCTGTTCAACGACCCCGACAATGACTACGACTTCCTCGTCGCCAGCGACGCCATCGGTATGGGTCTGAACCTGGAAATCAAGCGAGTCATCTTCGAAACCTCCACCAAGCACGACGGCACTCAATTCCGCGTGTTGACTACGTCCGAGATCAAGCAGATCGGCGGCAGAGCTGGCCGTTACAAGACTGCCAGGCAGGCGTCGACAGACACTAACGCCACCGAATCCACCGAATCGGGGGTTGCCCCCGTCGAGGAGAAGAAGATTGGCTATGTCACGACTCTGGATGAGGGAGATCTGGCAGCCGTTGCCACAGCCTTCCAAAACGATATTGCGCCTCTCGATGTCGCCTGCATTCAACCCCCCGCTTTCATCATTGAGCAATACGCCGAATACTTCCCGCCCGACACCCCCCTGAGCTTCATCCTCCTCCGGCTGCGCGAGCAGGCGCCCGTGGCGGAGCGCTTCACGGTCAACGTGCCGGAAGCCGCTCTGCAGATCGCAGACGCCATCCAGGAGTTTCCCATGAGCATCCAAGAGCGCATTACCCTCCTCAACTCGCCCGTCTCGCTGCGCATCCCGGGCATGAGGGAGATTGTCCGCGATATCGCGGCGTGTATCTCGGAGCGGCGCTACGGCGCCCTGTACGACATCCATTCCATCAACCTCGAGCTCCTCGACGCGAGCCCGGAGGACTTTGAGGGCCAGGGCCGCAAGTACCTGCGGGCCGTCGAGACGCTGCACCAGGCCATCACGCTGTACCTGTGGGTCAGCTACCGCTTCCCGTCCATCTTCGTGAGCCAGGCGCTGGCGTTCCACATGAAGGACTTCGTCGAGGAGAAGATTGCGCACTACCTCGCGCACAACACCGTCTTCAGGGCCGACGCGCAACAGCAGCTCCGTGATCGCCAGCGCAAGCAGGCGCAGAAGAGTGTTGCTGAGCAGGAGCGGTTGAGGAAGGAGCGTGGAGAGATCGAGGTAGGGGAGCAGGGGGAGGGCGAAATGACGGACGATCAAGGCCCGGGCAACGAGGGCCCCGGACAGTGGGACGCGCCGGGACACGAAGAGCCGCTCGTCGCAGATCAGAGCGATTATGACCAGCTGGAGGAGAGGCCCGCGACGGATGAGGCCGCGACGGATGAGCCTGCCGGGGATGAGTCTGCCATGGACCAGTCTGTGACGGAGGAGCCCGTGACGGACAAGTTCGTCCCGGACGAGAAGCCTAACGAGCCTCTGACCCAGGGCCAGGCGGGTTGAGAATCTTTGACAGTTCTCGACTGTAAGCACATTGTAAAACCATACAAATCATATCTAGACGGACGACGGAGGCTCAGACACAGCATTCCGCGGCGCAATTACCGGGTGGGAGGAGACTTTTTGTGTACAATATGTAAATCATTATGTTGATCGGGGTAAAAATGCGCCGCTCTAGACTAGGACTCGTCCTCAACAACTGCTTCTCTTTTCTATTACGATGTTCTGAGCACGGTGAAGTTGACAATTGTAACCCTCCTTTTTGTGTAGCCGTCTCTTTTCTTCTATATCCAGAATAATCAAGACTTTGGTTGTTTGAAAAGGTATACGAGGTCGAGGCCAACTTCACATACCTCCGAGCTTCCCCAGGGCCGCAGATATCCGCAGATACCCCAAGCTACAGGCACCCCGCACCAAGCTCGAGGCACCTAAGCTCGCCCGGTTACCTCACCGACCCCACCATGACCTTCAAAACCTTGGAGGGGCAAACACAGCTCCCTCCCCAACCTTGCAACTCCAACCTTTCTTCCCACCCCAGCACCCTGACAAATCGACGTCTCTCAACCCGAAAACACAGCCGTTCCTCACACAAGCCTCAAAAAAGGAAGAAGAACAGCCGCCGCAATGTCCTCAACAAACCCCGACCCCTCCGCCGAGGCCCCGGCCTTCATCCCCCTCGAGGCCAACCCGGAGCTCATGACGTCCCTGCTGCACAAGCTCGGCCTCTCCCCGGCCCTCTCGATCCACGACGTCTTCTCCCTGACCGACCCGGAGATGCTCTCCTTCATCCCGCGCCCGGCCCTCGCCGTCCTGCTCGTCTTCCCCGTCAGCGCCGCCTACGAGAGCCACCGCCTGGCCGAGGACTCGCTGCTGGACGAGTACAAGGGCAAGGGCCCCGAGGAGCCCGTCGTGTGGTTCCGGCAGACGATCCGCAACGCCTGCGGCCTCATGGGTCTGCTGCACGCCGTCGCGAACGGGCCCGCGAGGGAGTACATCCGTACGTCTTCCACAACTTCTTTGACTCGACCCCCCTTTTGCGGCTCGGCTGGGGGGACATGTTTGCTAATCACATTACGGCGTTGACAGAGAAGCCCTCCGACCTCAACACCCTCCTCGAGACCGCCGTGCCCCTCGACCCGGCCGCCCGCGCGCAGCTCCTCGAGAAGACGCCCGCGCTCGCCACGGCCCACCGCGAGGCCGCCTCGCAGGGCGCCACCGAGGCCCCGCAGGCCCAGGACGACGTCGACCTGCACTACGTCTGCTTCGTGCGCGGCGACGACGGCACGCTGTGGGAGCTCGACGGCCGGCGCAAGGGCCCGCTGGCGCGGGGCCAGCTCGAGGCCGGCGAGGACGTGCTGAGCGAGAAGGCGCTGACCTGGGGCCCGCTCAAGTTCCTCGAGAGGGAGGGCGCGGATCTGCGTTTCAGCGCTGTTGCGTTGGCAGGGTCTATGGACTAAGGGGATCCAGTGTGTAGGGAGCATTTTGGTTTGGGGTTATTGTGATGGAATGGGAAAAACAAGTACTGGCGTTTGGGTTGGGCTCATGCACGCATCTCCAACTAGGTTGCTTTAGGGCATCTGTTGGGAGGTGACTGGGTATCATTCTGTTCTACGGATTTGCGTAGGGAAGACTACTCGTAACATAGGGAGTCTTCATCATCGCTCGCATGCCCTCAGTCTCTGATGACCCATCTACCGGCCGTGAGAGTCCCAAAGTCGTGGCGCAGGGTCTTCCGGTTCTGGCCTTTGCCACAGCTTGCCTTCTGTCTTTTGCTCCCCGTCTCTTGGTCTCTGGTCCGGAGAGGATGGCGGCTCCCGAGGCTCAAAATCGGAGGAAACCGAGATTTCCCTGGGTGGAACGGACAGATCTTGCGGGCTGACGCCTGGTAATATTGTCAGATCCAGGCTCCATTGTTCAGTGAGAGCGCGGACACAAACCTCCATTCTTCATCATCTTGAACTCGGTTGACGACTTTCTATGGATCCGCGATGGTGCATCAGAACTCATGGGTCTTGCAGAGTCTGTTAAACTGATGTCAGGAATCTCTCTCAACTCCGTCTTGGATTTCCTGTGAGCGTCTGCGAGGAGTCCAACGCCGCATCCGTAGACCGCGGGGATATCGGGCTGTCGTTCAGAGGTGCGATAACCGCTCTCGTCAACTTTAACGGAGGGCCAAGTCGAGAAGGCGTGTCCGAGGTTTCTGTCGTTGGGCGTTTCTGGCGCGACAGGGCCGTGGCTTTTCGGTTCGGTGAACTGAGAAGGAGCGGCGTCTTCTGTGGGTGTCGGCATCGGCTGACTGTGCCCGAACGGATTGGCTGCGGTGCTGGCATGAGAGGAGGAGGAAAAGGGGTCGCTCTTGTGATCGATGATGGGCACGCCGTCGTGCTCGGTAAAGAAGGGGACCTAGCCCTGCTGTTCGTCCGGGTATTGGGGAGTCTGGCCAGATCCTTGGGGGTTGGACATGGCTAACGTGACGAGGTTGGTACCTGGGAGGCTGGAGGAGATTGGTATGAAGGCTTTTCGAGTTCAAGTAAGTTGACGTAGGAACGTTAGAGACAGGGTGAAGGCTATTTAGGGGCGGGATAATTGTGTTGTGGCGGATAACGACTGTTGGTCTGACCAAAAGACTGTAATTCCAAGTGCAGTGGTCGAAGATGATGGTTGTTCAGCGGGAAACCCTCACCAGCGGAAAGAAGATATCATATGTGTCAGGAGCACATGAAACCATGTGCCTTCCTGCCCTTTGGAAGATGGAAACGTTTGGTGGATGATGCTGTTGTTGGCAACTACGTCCTAGGCCAGGACGTTTACCTCATTGGAAAGAGCCCCGTTGGGTCATGCCATTACATCTCCTAACTACCTACGTACCCGACTGGCACATCGTTGACAAACATAGCTTGAATCACAACAATCCGTTGGCGCTATTTCCCGTTTCACTCTCGTCGTTTCCCTCCAAATAAGCATGTCCAGTGCATTTTTCTCCAGCTATGAGGAAGATGGACTGCCTTTTCCTAGGTACCTTAAGTAGCTGCGCTGCGTGGTCTTCTGGGTCGTAGTAAGTCAAATTCTCGCCTGAGAGAACTTGAGAAGTTCTTGCTTTCCCAAGCTCCGACACTTTGCAGCTCATGCGCAGCTTATGCCGTATAGCCCTCGTACGCGTGCGCACTTTGACTCAGCATGGAACTCGTGTTGCTGACAGCACACGCAACAGAGCGCGAACCGAAACACGCTGCAGGAGACATCCAAACTTACAGTCAGTTCCATGTGGTGATCTGCAGGAGGTGCTCGTGGCCTCTCGCAGCTGCGCGAGCTATCCCAACTTACCGTGCCAGGCACACGTGGAAGCCCCTTAAACGTGAACCCGGCCGACTTGTGACGACCCATGTAAGCAGATTCCGGGGAAGTTGCAAGCCAGCGGCCAGTGGCGAGATGGCGTCCTGTCAAATAGCCAATGTCTTTTCGAAGACAAATTCCCCTGAAGACATTTCGAGACCCGAATTGCCACGAGAGCATCTAGGTCTAGGGCTGAGCGGCCGCACGACTGTCACACACGAGGCGGCGCCACGACACACGTCGACAGCGACCATAATGCCCGCACACGGTTTGAGACCACAGCGTCCTTGTCTTTCGCGAATGCTCTCACGAGACGGCCATTCTTCAACATCCTTCAACGAACCAGGGACAAGGATACCCGGGCCGTCGTATCGCGTGAGAAGCGCAGTCAGACTTGTCTCGCCTTCGGAAGCTTGTTTCTCTTCTGCCCTGCGGGAACCAAAGACCCCTTCGGAGCCTGAGAGCGGATGGCGGACACCTCTTGCAGTTTGCGGACACCTCTTGCAGTTTGACATGTCCGCTCGGACGCTGCAGTGTCCGACGTTTGGACATCGGGCAGCACGGGGCACCGTCCGAGCGGCGTCCGGCGCGAACGCTTGAATCTAGTCTGCCAAGGTGAACATCGCCGGCTTTAGCATAGATGGGGGGAGGCCGCGCCGTGGGGCCATCCGCAATTCCATTTTCAAACCCTTCATCTCTGACCCCGGAGCTAAGGAGGGGTCCAGATGACTCTCTTCCAAACCTTTCTAGCTGCTTCGTCTAGTTCCCATCCTGCAGGTGGAAGAAGAAGAAGAAAACACAGTGATTCGGCCGGTAAAAGCAACGAGACGATGCCCCGCGCCCCGCGCTCGAGAATTGTTTTTCGAGCGTTCAAATCGCACGATATGGGCCATGGCTCGTCGAAGAACCAAGATCCGAGCCGGGAGGCCCCGAGACGGCGGTCAGGGGGTGATCAAGGCGAAGCGGTGCGATGCTAGTTATCCTAACCAGCTGAGGGTTCGGCCAGGCGACGGTGGTCGTGGTCCACGTGGTGGCTGATCGCCGCTAACAGGCCTAGCCGGATCGTTGGGTGCAACGCTGATAGCTTCCTTGTTGTCTACCCTACATACGGGGCCAGTTAGAGCCGTTAATCAACGGCGAAAGAAACCCCTGATTGAGGCGCTCGCCGGTAGGCGGTTGGCAGGCAGATGCACAAAGGAGAGGCCGCCGTACGGTACGGTAGCGGGACGTGTTCGAACAGGGAGGCTGGATAGTGGGGGAAGTCGATGAAAATTTTGTTCGCTTGTGCAGCCAGGCGAGCTGCGGGAGTGACTCCGATGAGAAAGTGATGTGTCTGTCGCCTTGTTATGTACGGGATGCGCATGCAGTGACGGCCGGCTTGCATTCGGCCGCAAGTCGTCGTGATGGCTGGCTGGCTGGCGACCCACCCGTTGGCCCTCCGAGGCAGTGATGCTTTGGAATTGGCACTGGTACTCGAAGTGTCTCCTCGTATGACTCGGCCTCGTTCGTGGAGAAGGACAATGACAATTGTTGCCAAAAAAGAAAGCAGAGAGGATCAGAACTGCAGCAGTGACGGCGTCACGGCGCTGTCATCAGCAGGACGGTAGATGACTAAGCATTTATCGTCCGAACGGTAGGTACTTAGGTACCTCAGGTACCCATGTAGCTAGTCCCACTTTTGTCTTGTCTCCCGTCCAGACTCCACGAGTGCGCTCCTCTTCGCAGTCTTCCTCCTCACCAAAAAATGGGGACGACTGTCAGTTTAATCTCCAGTCGAGTTGCACCAACTCCATCGTGTCGAACCAATGCTGCGAGACGTCGCACAGCTCCCGGCCTCACGTCCCCATCTATTCTGGGCCGTCATTTCATCTTCTGTCTCCTCAGCTGGGACCAGCCGGTGGCACACCGCACCGAACCGACCAGCGCTGCGGTTGTGCGCTCCGATGGCTAGCGCCGGACTGTCGATGAGATTACGGACGTTGCTGAGGCCGACCTGAACAATTCGCGTGTCCAGCCGATGGAGTCGGACTCGAGAGTCGCGAACCTCCCGCCTGCGCTGCAGGCCGGCCCTGTCTCGTTTCGAAGAGCGAGAAGAGGCTGCCGGAACAATCTAAACACGTCGTCTTGCCCGGCTGGGTTTTCAATTGACTCTGAATGCGTCATTCAGCTACACCGAGAATGATCGACCATCGCCCACCACACCCACGGAACAACAGGGGCCAATCCCTGGACGATCTGCCTTTGCCTGCCTCCAATCACCAGGGCCACGCCTGTATCGCCCGCCTACGGCAGATGCAGGGGTTCCTTTCCCCAGGAAGATTTACAATGGGAAGAAAGAGAGAGAGAGAGAGAGAGAGAGAGAGAGAGAGAGAGAGAGAGAGAGAGAGAGAGAGAGAGAGAGAGAGAAAAAAGGATTCAAGCAAGATACGCGGCGCCGGACGGCAGCGCCTTGGGCCAGCGAGCGGAGAAATGCCTGTCGTCAATATCGTTCGATTTGCGAGTTATACTTTATCTCAACCCCCCTGGCGGCGGTGCTGCACTCCCACCTCACCCCTCCTGAGGCCGTCGACACTTGCTTTGCTTCCAAACACACAAAGCACACCTTCGAGATCCCCGTCCTTCAGCCCATCTCAGCGGGCATGGATTGCATCGTCACCAAATCCGATGGATCCAAGCCACACGCTACCGGCTGGTGCTGCCTCAAAGTCAAGATGGCCTTCGCTGACTTTGTTCCTGGGACACACTAACACGCTAGTCGCCAATCCGCTCAGCTGGCGCTGCCAATAAAAGAAGCTGGCAAATGGGCTTCCTTCCAACCCTGTTCGATTGCTTTTTCTCCGAACCTGCACTAATTTACGACTGCTACCCCTGACCTGGCCGCTGATGTCCGCTTTTACTGGCCAAGTGGCTGTCATCGTGGAGACACGCATACGCATGTTCATCTCTTGGGAACAGAGACCAACCTCGCCCGTTTGCTTCTTCCGACGGCAACTTTTTCGATGATTCGAATCTCTTTGCCGCAGGGCGGCAGGAGGCGCCGTCTCGGCCCAGGATGCTTCGGATGCTGTCTGACTTGGCATCTGCAAGCTGGCGAGACCTGATCTCTTGGGGCTGTTCGTCATCCATCAAACAGGCAAAGCAAGAAAGAGTGCTGTCCATGACAAGGGAACCCGACACCAGGAGCGCGGAACTCTATCGAAGTCCATCTACGGCGTACACACACCTGGCCTTGCCGGCTGCACAGCAGGGCCAGCACGAAGCCCCAGACATGCTAACGAACACTACCTTAGGCCATGAAACTGGTTGGAAAGCTGTTTCGTTGCGCCCACCCTTTGTTGTCACTGTCGCACGGGCCGCGGCCCATCCCATCCGTCCCATTAACGTTCCATTCCATCCGACCTTCTCCGCCGCTTGCTGACCTGTTTTCGAAACTCTGAAGCTCCATTTCGTCCGAGCAACGAGTCTTGTCACTGTGGCTGGCTTCGCTGGCTTCGCCACTGTTGGCCCGCATTGCACGGCCGCCCGCTGCCTTCTTCGTCCTACAAACACAAACGGAGACTCGGCCAGCGGTTGGTCTGGGATACTGGACTCGTTTGACTTGGCCACTGCTCAAGAGACGGCCGGTGGGTTGCATGCATTTTCTGGTCCATTGGGGCCAATATCTTGACGTCAGCTGCCAATAGGAAGCTCACCTTTACCTCCGGCTGGGTGAACTAGACGGAGGCAAGTGCAGAAACCCTGGGTACAAGGCGTCGCAAACGCCTGGCCGGCTCTTCGTCCTGGAAATCTTCTCATCCCGTCTGATCCCCCGGCAGAGACGAGGGTCAGTGGCTCTCCACGGATGGTGGTACCCCATGCAACATGAAGCAGCCACGGTCAGGTACATGGGTGAATGTACCGCCTTGAATGCACGAAGCCTTCGAGCCGGCCAAGCCAGTCCAACAGTCGCTCTAGCGCATTCTCTATCTGCTCGCCCGCTCCGCCGCTCCATCATGTATGCACTTCAGCCTTAGCACCCTGGCACGACTCGTCGCGTCGCATTGTCCCTCCTTTTCTTTTTCTGTGGCCCGTCCGGCATCTGACGCTATACTGCTCGCCCGCTCGACTTTTAGACTCTCCGGCCCCCCTCCCTCCAATCCTGTCCGGCTTCCTTCAGCCGGCCTCCTTCCTACACCCTCAATACTGCCAGTTCTCTTCCTCGCTCTCCTGGATCCGATCAACTCTTGTTGTGTCCAGATCTGGCTTCTCAGCGGAAAAAGTTCAGTCTCGCCGTCGACAGGCACAGATCCGCTTCGTCTCCAACTCGGTACTGGACTCACTAGGCGGTTTGACTGCCTCCAAGCAGACCGCCATATGGCCGGCGAACGGTCGCGACAATGGGCCTTCTGAAATTTTTCTCGTCCAAAAAGTCGTCGGACAAGTCGGCGAACGATATCAAAGCACAGGCTTACGATGCTACGACTGCATCTCTCCCCCCTCTTCTAGGTAGGCGACATCACGTTTTGCGTGGTGTTTAAACCTGGGCTTACAATTCTAGGAACTTATCCCGTTGCCGGAAATGGCCCGACCAACGTCTTTGAGGACCTGCAACGGTCTCACCACAAGATGAGCGAGACAAACCTGTCTCTCATGGCCGGTTCCGAAGTTTCTGCACCTGCCCCGCCAATTCCAAGATTCCGCGATGCCAGCGTCGAACGGCCCAGCTCTGCACCGGGATTCGCCGGGCCGAGTTCATCACCATCGAGCCGTGGAAGGAGAGATTCATCAAAAGGTCCTCCGTTGTCGTTCAGGAAACCGCGGGTTGGGTCGGTGACGTCGGCGGGGTCGCCAGCTCCTAGACAAGGAAGCCACTCTCCGGCGATCCCCTTCGAGGGTGATCCCTTTCGGCCGCCCTCTGCTCCCTTTGCACACGCTCGTCACTTCTCGTTTCAGAGCAACAGTTCCAACGCCAGAGGCTTCATCGATATTCTCGACGCCCAGTCCGAGATCAAGCCGTCTGGGTTTCAAAATCGAGTGAAGGCGGCTGGAGTTCGGGACTATGGCGAAGACGTTGCTGACAGGAACATTGGCGAGAACGGAGTGGATCTGACTTCGGAAAGGGTCCAAGCCTTCTACGCTTCGAACAACGGTAGCCCTAGAGATCGGCAAGATGGTGCGCCTGCGCCGTCTGTCTCACGGGCTCCGTTCGGGGACAAAGAATCGCCGTTCAAGCCTCCTCGACGCCACGACTCGATCGACATGGAAGCTCGAACCCAGTCTCTGACCTCGACCAGCCTCGGCCAAATACCATTCAGAACCACCATATTTTCACCCGAAAGATCGCACAGACATGAGACCATCATCGAGGACGTCCCAGCCTCGGCCCGCGGCCGTAGAAGACAATCTCTGGGGTCTTACATCCCCACGACCCCGTCGCCAACACCATTGAGCCTCCAAAAGCAGGCAAACGACGCGTCCGTCTCACCCACCGTCAGAAGGCAGAAACGGCGATCTACCACCAGCGGTGAAGCCCCCCTCAACGAACTGGGCATTTACACACAGTCAGCAAGCGAATCACCGGTGTCCCCGAAGACATCACAGAAGCCGGTGTATGTGGTCAAGCACAACTACTCGTTGCCGGTGCAACAACGCCCCAAAACTTCTGGCAACGCTACTGCCGAGGCGTATCAAGCGGTGAGGCCGCCATCCCGCGGAGGGTCAGTAGCCAATTCCACCTTCTCCCCAACCCAGAAATCACCCTCCAAGCGGCACACCCTGTCCGCGACAGGCGCATCCTCCCACCATAACGAGTGGTCGCGGAATGCGAAGCTTGAAGAGGGGAACAGCACAAGAGGCTGGGTAGGCCGGGTTGAGGTTGAGAGTTTTGTTGATTCTGCGGACGTGTCCTCGCCGGCGCCTTCACCTCGTTAGTGTTTACCGTCGATTCTACCATGTCTTCAATCGTTTTCTGTTCGTTGGCTGACATAATGTGCACGACAGATGTGATGAGAAATGGCCCCTCGTGGCGTGAGAGTCAAGAAGACAGAATCAAGATTCACGGATCACCGTTGGGGAAGAACAAGCTCGACGAGATCTATGAGCATGTGCCTGTGCGGACAAGCAGTCTCCGTCACTGGTCAATCTCGTCTGCAACGCCGACCATGTCAAGCTCTAGCTCTTTTTTGAGACCGCAGTCTCGACACACCGCAACGACGTCGGTTGATCTGGGAACAAAATCGTCGTTCGTGAACGACAGCGACAGCTCGCTGAACAGCGGAACCGGCGACCAGACTTCCTACTGCACTGCACTTGAGAGCGCCTTGCCGTCGCCCCAGGACGCCGCAGCACTTGGTGCTGGCTTTAATATTGACGACTATCTGTCTTCGGACGACGACGTGGACGCAGACTCGTTCATTACAACGCGTCATCGCAGCTCGGGCCTCGGCGCCACCAACGAAGAGGAGCTCCTCTTCAGCGATAGCGGATACGGCGAAGGTGGCCTTCAGTTGCCCGGTCTCTTTGACAGCCTAGCGAATGTGCCGGATCCCGTCTTCACCTCGCCTTCACGACCCAGCATGAGGCATTCTCATAGCAGTCCTGTCCGCTTCCAGCGCCGGCTGTCGCTGGACCCGAGGATTGAGGCGCCAATATTCTCCATTGACCAGGAGGATGACGACGCGGGTGACTACGACATACTTCCAGCGCGGGCGGACCTGGCCCTGGGTCGGCGGGGCACCCGCAGGATCTCGGCGATTGGTACCGTGTACCAGAGCATCGAGGAAGAGAAGGAAGAAAAGATTGACGTACGGACCGCCATTCGGTTGCGAAAGGAGGCCAAGGCCAAGCAGAGGGCCATGGCAAGGTTAAGCAGGGTGCAGCAGCGGAGGATCGCTGCCGAGGAGGCAGAACACGCAGACACTGAATGAGTCGTGGATGCCTACATGGTCATCACCATTTTACTTCATATTCCCCCACGAGGCCGAGTGGGTTTGGTTTTTGGAAAGGAAGGCTACTTCCTAGGAGTTTTGAGTTATACCCAGGGAATTTCGGACGGAGCGTGTTGGAAGGCGAGCATTTGGTTTGAGACGGGTACAGAGGAGCGATCTTGGAAACGACGGCGCAAGCTAGGGCTCTGGGGCCGTTATGACTTGATGTGTGTCCAAATAGTGCAAAATAGAGCTTATGATACCATAGAACTTTGACCTGACTGTTGCTTGTGGGTTTAATAGTCTTGCGGACCATCTAAGGAGTGGATGTTGAAGTTTTCCTTACGACAGGAAGAGTCGATTTTGTCACCTTTATGACGCTACAATTCCGTCCCAGGAAGTTGCTAATTCTTCCGTTGCATTTGTCGCGAGTGACTACATTTTCTAGGTCTCCGTGGATGAACACTGGGGAGTAACGACGGAGCCGAGCGAGGTATAATAGAGATGAGGGATACTGACACGAACACTGGGTGTTCACCACCACCCGCAAAGAAAGCCGAAGCACCCACCGAACAGGCCGGCCACTTTCAGCAAGTCGACGACGTGACTGAAACCTCACCACCACTGTCTGTGACTGCCTACTGAAGTGGAAAACGATAGAGTGGATGATGAGGCAACGTAGAGGACGAAGAGGTGACTGACGACGATAGGAGAAGCGACGATGAGACCCAACCGGTGGCGGAAAGGAAGAAAACTACCCAGCGTGAAGAAGCCGCGAGCGAAGAAGCCAGCAAACGGCCTGATTGTAATTAAAAACGTCAGTACGACGGGCCCTTGGTTACTGCGGAAGACATGAGGCAAATCGAGACGATTCCGAACCAGGTAGCAAGAGCAAGGCCCATGGAACGCCTCGGACGGTGTGTATTATATGTTGTATGCCGAGCAAAGCCTTTCGGGTCGTCACGTAAATCAAGTCAATGGACGTTATTCAACCTATTTTCATCATCTGTACCTGCGTATGTATGTCTCCGACCCTTTCCTATCTGCTTCGGGACACTGGCAAACATGCCATTGACGAGCTTCTGAGACTAAAATAACATCAAATCGCTATAGATGACTCCTGCTCAGGGGCTCATCGAAAACTTTAAACAATCTGTCCTCTTGGGAACAGTTCATGAGATATATAAAGCACCGGCAGCTCCACGCAGACCAGACGCACAAAAAACAAACGCTGCGTATAAATGCCACAGGTACTCCCGAGGAGACACCCATCGAATCTCCTCAGCTTCACTCACGAGAACGCAAACATGCCCTGATGCATCCCGTCGTCCCCTCCCCCCGGCCCGCCGCCGAGGAAGGTGCTCCAGTCCAGCTCCGTGAGCTGCTCGTCGCACCACCCAAAGAGGTCCATGCCGCCGTCCGTGGTCGCGGACGGGGTGCGGATCGTGGAGCCCGCGTTGGAGCCGCCCCCCTCGACGTCGGCGGTGACGGCCTCGTACAGCGCGGCGACGATGTCCGGGGCGCGGTCGGAGGCGCGCATCCAGGGGCGCATCTCGGCGAAGAGCTCGAGCGCTTTGGTGAGGCTCGCGCACCAGGTTGGCAGGGCGGCGGTTGCTGCTGTTGTGGTAGAGGTGGATGTCTCGGGGGAGTGGGTGCTGGCGGAATTTGTTATTGATGTTATTGGTACTGATGTCGATGTGGCGGATGACGGCCTTTGCTGGCTTTGTTGTTGCTGTTGTTGCTGCTGTTGCTGCTTGCGAGCAGACGAGGTCCGGTTCGTCTCGATGGCGACGGAGAGGAGGGGGACCATGCAGGCTTGGAAGAGGTACCACGCCGAGTTCCACACGTGGACGCGGTTGGGTGTCCAGTAGAGGGTGATGGCGTCGATGGCCTCCGAGGCGACGGCCCGGCAGCTTTCGACGAGGGACAACTCATCGGGCGACACCGGCGGGGGGTCGGACGCGGCAGCGCCGCGCTTCAGCCCGTGGTCGTGGGCCAGGTAGAGGAGGAAGCACCGCGACAGGATCAGCCGCACGTTGAGGTACCGGTTGCGCATGAACTCGCGCGCGACCGTGAGCCGCGGCGGGGAGTTTGCCGGGTTCTTGAAGAACTCGGGCAGGGACGCGTGCCAGTCCCTCAGCTCGCGGTCGAAGGCGAGGGCCTCGTGGGCGGAGAGGCGGGCGGGCTGGGCGAAGCGGTGTTGGATCCTGTCGCA
Source organism: Colletotrichum tropicicola (assembly GCA_025962755.1). NCBI lineage: Eukaryota > Fungi > Ascomycota > Sordariomycetes > Glomerellales > Glomerellaceae > Colletotrichum > Colletotrichum tropicicola. Next base: position 48,188 of record JAOWMA010000049.1, read on the forward strand.
GATGTGGCAGAAGCGGCAGCTCGCGCGCAGGGAGGCCGCGACGTGGTCCTCGGGGGACAGGGGCGTGGGGAGGAGGGTGTCCATGGTGCTGGCGTCCCAGCGGCCGCACGTCGGGCGGCCGAGGGTCATGCTGGCCCATGTGTCGAGGCAGAAGAGGCTCCACCAGGTCCGCCGGCGGGTTTCGGTGCGGATACTGTGACTATTGCTGTTGTTGCTGCCGCCTTGGTCCGAGCCGGGGTCGGCGGCGGCGGTAGTAGTGGCACGGTGGCTGCGGACGGGCTCGCGGTGGAGGCCGAGGGCGATGGCGACGCGGTGGGCGGCGCCGAGGACCGCGTAGGCCATGTTGGGCGAGTTGCGGTAGTGGAGGTAGTATCCGCCTAGCAGGCACAGGGCTTGCAGACTCTCCATGTTGCCCGAGCCCAAGGAGTCGAGGCCAAGGTGGGCGCGGGCTTGCTTGTAGTACTGGGCGTGGAGGGTGTCGCTGCCAGAGGCGATGGAGCCGAGGGTGAAGACCATGTAGAGCAGGGCGAGCCACGAGTCGTCGTGGCGGGACCCGGCAGCGTAGGTGCGCCGGAAGTCGTCTTCATTGAGGATGGGCGTGATGGGATGGATGTGCTCGAAGTAGAACTCGATGCAGCGCTGCTCGCGGAGAGGGTTTGCTCCGGGGCTGGGAGTGCCGAGGAGGGACAGGGGCGGGAGGGTTTGCTGGTACTGCGGCAGAGACGAAGACGACTCGGCCAGCGACTTGGCGCGCTGGGCAGTGTGCTCCTTGGCGGCCGGGCAGAGACGGAAGATGGCTCGCAGGACGGCGCTCATGGAGGTGACGCCGAGATAGGAGCGGCGGTGCTGGTCTGTGGCGAGGCTGATGGCGTTGATGTCGTCGCTGGCGCGGATGGTGGCCGCTGGCTGGTGCGCCGCGACAGACTCATCCCAGCGCCTGTCGTTGGCGGGCTCCCCGTTCTCGGAGATCTGGGTAGAGTCGTCCGGGCCATCGTCGTCTTCGTCCTCGTCGACGGCGGAGACGCCGGTGGGTGATGGGTCCTGTCGAGCCGGGGGGAGGCTATAGAGAGAGTCCCGGGGCAAGAGGGCGAGCAGCTGGGCGCGAGTCTTGCCGACGAGATCTGCGATGGGCACGTTGGGGAAGAGTTCGTGCAGGATGCGCGACTGGGCGTGGAGCTGCTCCGAGGCCTTTTCGAGGGTGCTTGATGGTGTCAGTCTGGGTGGGTTCTGAGGAAGGGAGGGAGATGAGATGAGAGGAGTCGAGATGAGAGGAGATGAGATGAGTGTGAGATGAGTGTGAGACTCACCTTCTGCTCACGGCATGTCGTCTGCTGCGCTGCCGGTACTCGCACGTGTCGGCGACCTTGTAGTACTGGCAACTGGCACACGGGTGTCCGCCGTCGCACTTGACCTTGCGCCGCGTGCATTCCTGGCACGACCGGTTCACCTTGCGGGACGGCGCCGGAGAGTCCGCGGCGGAGGCGGCCGGGCTGCGGCTGTTGAACGAGTGGAACATTGCGCCGTGTCACCGTCGGTCCGTCACTGCTGTGGTTGTCGTCGGCACCCACACGGCCCTCGGCGCGCAGCAGCAGCAGCACCCAATGGAGCGGGGCACATTTGGGGGGTGCGGAGGCAGCAAAGTTGGGGGAAAGGGTGGGAAAGGATGAACGGGGTGCAGAAGCTGGAGGTGGATGGAGGGAGGGATGGATGAGGTGGTAGGGGGGGAAATGTGGGTTGGAGGAGCGAGGGTGGTGAGGTGACTTTGAGGTGGGAAATTTCAAGAAAATGCGACGCGGGGGAAGCGGGGACACGAACGTGAACATGGGGAAGTGTGGAGATGGGCCCCTAGGGCAAGTACGTGAGGTACATGAGGCACACAGGGGCTGCCGGCCTGGACCGGGATGATGATCGGGGGCAACCCGGGCCACTCCGGGGCCGACCCCGGTCCACTTTCACCCATCGGCCATTGGCTATTGTCGATATTTGAGCATCATACACTTTCGATCATGGCTCTATCCGTTCATCTACATGCGCGACCGCAAATCTAATTACACGTACCCATCCCATTGCTCTTGACTGTAGTCTCCTACAACACGTATGTTACAGCCTCGGCTTGTAAACCTCTGCAACCTTCTCGTCGGCTCCGACATACGTCCACCGCAACGCATTCCCATCACATGTGCCTCCACCTATCTTGACAACATGCTTCTCACCCGGCACAATATCGAACCCATTGTCGCTCAGCGTCAGACCTTCCCACTCCTCAAACACGAACCCCTTGACAGGGAGCTCCGCTGATACCGTCACCTCCTCATTGGTTGGCGAAACCTCGACGCTGACCCTCCGATCAGACAAGTCTAGATACTTCAATGGTTGAGGCCAAGCCGTGTCACTTGCGACAACAGCATTGTCGACGCTCAGTGCGGCATGAATGACGAACGGGTCATACCGCCCAATGTTCAGAACAGGAGTGTTGCCAGAGTCGTCTACCCCAGATACATCCACGCGCTCGTCCTGGACAACTTCTGTCGTCCCATTAGGCCGCGCGACAACCCTCCTCAATACCGGCGGAAGCACCTCCTTGCCGGATCGAATGGAGATGAACCGAACCTCCACATCCACAGTCACCTCTTGAAGACGACTACTGGCAATCCAGACATCAAACCTGGTGTCCGTCAGCATCGTGGGGTCCGCGTGACCCGACGTCCACTCCGGACAACTCCTCGAGACGCCCACGTCCAACGGCCTCAGCGCCCGCGCAATCGCATAGTAAGCCGGCTTCTTGACCAGATAATAGTCGACCACGGCCCACGACATGGTCGGCCAGCAGTCGTTGAGCTGCCAGACCAAGACGCCGCCGCACCGCCGCGAGCCGGCCTGGCCCCACATCCTCCGCCACGCCTTGTAGGCGTACCTCATCGTCTCCGCCTGGAGGACCTGCGTCAGGTGGGTAAAGGCCGGCAGGTCGTACTTGACGCGGAAGTTCTCGCAGAGGTAGGTGTTGAGGCGCCGCTCGTGGTCGCCCGCCTTGTTCCTGAAGTCCATCGAGATGGAGCCCGGGTACTGCTGCGTCGGGTCGGTGACCATGCGACGCGTGGTTTGCAGGTGGGGGTACGCCTCCATCCCGAACTCGCTTACGAACCGTCCGCCGAGCTGGTCAGAGTCTTGGTAGCGGTTCATTTGACCATGCCAGACTGTATCCTTGTCAGCCTCCGAGGTCATGCCAAATCAAAGGCAAGAAAGGAGAAACTTACTGTTCCATTGATGGATGTCGCCCACTGTGGAATCCGACGTATGTTTTCCGTCTCCCCAGGGGCTCCCCGGATGGTAGATCGCGGACGGATCTTCCTCTCCCAGAATCTTGGGTAGAAAATGTTCGTAAATGTACCTTGCGGGGAAGGTCGATTTGAGCCACGACTCGGGATCCTTGTCTTCGGGCGCATACTCTAGCTTGTATCTCTCCTGGACCTGGTAGTCTTCGTTGTTACCCGCCCAGATCACAACCGAGGGGTGCGACCTAAGTCGTTGAATATTTTGTCTGGCCTCGAGCTCGACGTTTTGCAAGAAGTCCTGGTACACCGGATAGTTGCCGCAGACAAAAGCAAAATCATGCCAAACCAGGATGCCGAATTCATCGCAGGCGTCGAAGAAGGCTTCATCTTCGTAGATCCCACCACCCCAGACCCTGATCATAATTTGGTTGCCCTCGACCAAAAGCTTCATCCAGTTGTAATATCTCTTGGACGATATTTGCGAGAGAAAACTATCAGCTGGGATCCAGCACGAACCGCCGGCAAAGATGTCGACGCCGTTGATGCGGAAGTAAAAGGACTTGCCGAAATCGTCCCTCTGCTGGATCAACTCGGTACGCCGGAACCCAATCAGCTTCGATTTTGAATCCAGTATCTCACTTCCTCGAACGACTTCCGCTGAAACCTGATACCTGAACTGCTCGCCATAGCCAGCCGGATACCACAGCTTCAGATCGTCAAGGCGGAATTGGGCCTCTGCTAGCCCAGTAGAATCAACTGAGCACGATTTCTCAAAAACAGTCTTGCCACTGAGAGAAAGTGAGAGGACCACCTTGTCGGTCTGAGAAGCGCCGTCGACTCGCGCAACCAACGTGCCCGAGCAAGAGTCCAAGTCCGAAGAAAAGTCGTACTTGGCCCAGACGTCGTCGACTCTGCTGACATACTGCTCTAGGTAGACTGGACGCCAGGGCCCTGCCGTCATCAGAATCGGGCCCCAGTCCCAACCCCAGTTGTACTGGGCCTTTCGGACGGGAATGCGGCCTTCCTCTGTCTGCCTCGCGAAGTGCTGATGCTCGGGGTGTTGCTGGACGAGGTCGCGGCCACGATGAAGGGCGGATTGGAACACAATCTCAAGCACGTTATCGGCTCCTGACTGAATAGCCTTGGCCACATCTACCCGTTGAGAAAGGTGCATGTTTTGAGACTCAAGAATTCGAGCGCCGTTCAGGGTGACTGTCGCAAAAGTATCGAGGCCCTCAAACACCAAGCTGGTCTTGACACCGCTGGAAGCACTTGGTGCGGTGAACTGAGTTCGATAGACCCAGTCTCTCTCTGCAACCCATTGTGCCGACAACTCGTTGAGGTCCACGAAGGGATCTGGAATTCTGTCCAATGACTTAGTCTCATGAACAACCTCTTTACCGGAGTTTGGCACTTACTTCTTGTTGGCTAAAAGGTCGAGATGAACCTGGGTGGGCACTGTCCGAACCGGCAACCACTCTTCTTCGCCTTGGTCGAGTTGCTTGAAAGCCCAGCCGGTGGCCAACTCGTGGCGTGTTCGGTGCATGGTTTCGGATCGAGTCCTGGGTCAGGTGCCGGTTTCTGAGTGACGAACTGGCTCCGGCACGAGGCCAGCCATTTTGGATTCTGTCGGCTGACTTAACAGAAGCCATCTTATAATCACAACATGCATTCTTCTTGTCCCCACCTTGACGGGTCTCGCCGGCACGATGTGAACCCGAAGGCCTCGCAACCCTCGTATGCGACCCTGCAAGTGTGGTGTGGTTGGCCGAGGCAGCAAGGAGGAGGGCCCTCCACATGGTGCAATTGCCTTCTCCTCCGCAAGGGGCTAATACGGGATTGTAAATCCCCAGATGCCTCTTTTGGACGCGGAGATTTGACATTCCTTACCCCAAGTGGGTCCTTCTCCAACTCGAGCGGGGAATCGTACAGGCCTGACATGGGTGAGCCAGCTCCATCACGGACCCGTTAACCCCCGTGTGGTGAAGGATTTCGTGACTTTTTTTTCGTGTCTGGTTCGCGGCGACACGATGGGACACGAGTTCCCGCACTCGACGTCCTGTCTCTCGCCATCATGAGTCGGACATTGTCCATCGCCGACGGCAAGTTGCCAGAACGAGGTGGCCGCGGGAGACGTTGCTAACCCACAACAGTGCAAAAGCACAAGACACCCGAGAGCTGCTGGATTGCTCTTCACGGCAAGGTGTACGATGTGAGAACTGGAATCCAATGGAATTCTCTGAGTTGAGCGTCCTGACGAGGAGGAGGTTGTTGACTTGGTTCTACCAGATCACGGCTTTCCTCACCACCCACCCCGGCGGCAAGGCCATTCTCTTGAAGAACTCTGGCAAAGATGCGACAGAGGCCTTTGACTCGTTTCACCCCGTTGAACTCATCGAGGAGTATCTCAAGCCTGATCAGGTCCTCGGACTCTTTGACTCGAGTGCAGCAGAGGAGCCGTCGGAACCGAGCAGCTCTCCCAATGCGCCACCGGAAACTCCTACACCTCAGGGGACTGAGGAAATTGTGCCACCTGTCTCTCACATCCTCAGCATCTCAGAGATGGAACACTATGCCATGAAGAAGCTGAGTCCAAAGGCCATATCATACTACGCATCCGGCACAGACGACGAGATCACGAAAATCGGAAACGGCACCATCTTTCGATCCATTCTTCTACGGCCGCGCGTCTTTGTGGACTGCACCCGGTGCTCACTCTCGACCACAATCCTCGGCAACAAAGTCGGCATGCCCATCTATGTCTCCCCGGCGGCAATGGCCAAGCTGGCCCATCCCGCAGGCGAGGCAGGCATCGCAGCGGCGTGCTCAAAGTTCCAAGGACTGCAGATAATCAGCAAAAACGCCTCAATGTCCCCCTCAGCAATAGTCAAAGCCGGGCCAGACGCGACTTTTGCCTGGCAACTCTACGTTTTGAAGGACATCGAGGCGACGGAGAGGACTCTGGCTCAGATACGCGCCATCCCGCAGGTCAAATTCATCGTCCTGACCCTCGACGCGCCCTTCCCCGGGAAACGAGAGGCGGACGAGCGGTTCAAGATGGCCGAGGTCGCCGGCGGGGCGCCGCCGCAGGTCTGGGGCACCGAGTCGGGCCTCACCTGGCAAAAGACCCTGGCGTGGCTCGGCAAGCACACCTCGCTCCCGATCGTGCTGAAGGGCATCCAGACACACGAGGACGCGTACGCGGCGACGCTGTTCCCGAGCGTCAGGGGCATCATCATCTCCAACCACGGCGGCCGGGCCCTGGACACCACGATGACGCCCGTCCAGGTCCTCTTGGAGATTCGCAAGCTCTGCCCGCAGGTGTTTGACAAGATTGACGTGCTGATCGACGGCGGCGTGAGGAGGGGCACTGACGTCGTCAAGGCCTTGGCTCTCGGGGCCAAGGGGGTTGGCATCGGCAGAGCCGCACTTTACAGCTTGGCTGTTGGGGGCCAGGCAGGGGTTGAGAGGGCGCTGCAGAGTGAGTTGCATCTGGCACGTGAGACGAAGCTTTGTGTGTGTTGCTGACGACAACCCATCCAGTCCTCGCAGATGAGACGGTCACTGCGATGAGGTTACTTGGAGTTGAGCGCGTTGACCAACTTGGTCCGAGACATGTGAGTTGGCTGATACATGTATGGACGAACCCAGTGGTCACTGACATAACTACTTAACAGATCAACACCGATGGCTTACAGTCCCAATTATACAGTGGCCCTGCAGGTCTGGAGGATATCGAGAGAGAGTTGCGACCAAAGTTGTAGAAGGCTTTTCATGGCCCGGGCTGTAAGGCATACAGAAATAGAGACGTAGAAAGTACTACAATCAATTGAAACCAAGCATCTTGCGCAAATCCTCACAACCCACAAGGATTGAACTGAGGCTATTGAGCCCAAGTGAATAGTGAATCTTGTATGTCGGAAAGAAGACCGAACCACTGCAATTGACCGCCGGTAGGATGAGCACCCACGTAGACTGTTGGATCATGCATCTCGCCATGTTCGAAGTCTTGATTCCCACGTGGTGAAGATGGGGAATGACTGGCAATAAGCGCATGAATGATGAACCACCTAGAACCACACTAGCCCAGACCTTAACACAGTGGTGCCACGGCCCCGTAATTCCCCTCAGTCAAAGCGAGGATATGAATCCCCGTGTGGGACTCGAGTCGTAAGTGGTGCTGAGAATCTCCGGGGACGAGAATCTGGGGCCCCAAACCTTGCAGGGAATCGGCCGGGAGGCGGAAACGTCCGGAGACGAATTCAGTCTTTTGGGGCTATTTAGACAAGTCCTTGCCCCAATCCTGATGCTACCGGTCTCGGAAGCCATTCGCTGTACAAACCGCATCACACAACGCTCTTTTCCTTTCGTCAATTGACGCTGCCGTTGTGCCTCTCCTTTTACGTTGTCGAGACTCTGCTCGGAGCAAAGACTTCAGAGAAGCCTAGTTGCAATCATGGACAGAGCCAAAGACGATCCCGTCTTCAAGCAGGTGGACGATGTGGACACGGGCGCCGACACATACGCGGCCATGATGGCGACGCAGAAACCCGACCCGCGAGGGCCTGGGTACATCAAGTTGTATATTCTCGCGTCGATGGTGTTTCTCTGCTCTACCATGAACGGTACGTCTTACCTTGTCCCGTTGTTTGGAGGTTTAGTACTAACAACTCCGCCAGGATTTGACAGCTCCCTCATGGGTTCGATCAACGCCCTGCCCAACTACACGTCCTACTTTGGACTGCCGGCAAACGGCAATGCAAGCACCGGAATCGTGTTTGCCATCTTCCAGGTAGGCCTGGTTGTCTAAATGTCCACGTTCAAGCCTGACCCCAAGAACCAGGTCGGCCAAATGTGCGGCGCGCTCTTCATCTGGATGGCGGACTGGTACGGACGCACCTGGCACATCTTCTTCGGCTGTCTTGGAGTCTGCATCGGTACCATTGTGACCTCCCTGGCGACGAATCTGCCCATGTTCATCGGCGGACGTTTCATCCTGTCGTTCTTCGCGACGTGCGCCCACACCTCGGCGCCTCTGTATCTGGTCGAGATCTCCCCGGCCGCCTACCGAGGAACGATTGCCGGCATGTACAACACCTTTTACAACGTCGTAAGTTGAGGCTTACGAGCCGCCGTCCAGGGGACAGATGTCGTGTTACATGATTGGAGCTAATGCACGACATTGCAGGGCTCGATCTTGGCGACGTCTGCCGTCTACGCATGCCACCTTCACCTTGCTGACAGGGGCAACTTGGACTGGAGGATCTCTCTCTGACTGCAGATGGTCTGTCCCGGTCTCGTGTGCCTCCTGATCAAGTTCTTCCCGGAGTCTCCTCGTTGGTACGTTATGTGATTTAAATCACATCCACGAAAGGGCTATTCTAACACCATGCAGGCTTGTCGCCAAGGACCGCCACGAAGAGGCCAAGAATATCATCGCTACCTACCACACCAACGGCGACCTCGAGCACCCCCTCGTCGACCTTCAGATGAAAGAGATGATCAACTCCGTCGACCCCGCCCACGTCCCGTCTTGGAGGGATCTGTTCGATCTGAGGGTTCTCGTCGAGAGCCGCTCCAGCCGCTACAGGCTGATGCTCAACGTCGCCTTCTCCTGGTTCGGCCAATTCAGCGGAAACAACATCAGTAAGGCAACAACCATTGACTTAACCCCACCCCCTTAACCTTGATTAGAAGCTGACCAGACTTTTTATAGTCTCATACTACCTCCCCATTATGCTTTCTGGCGTCGGTATTGCCGACACTAACACCAAGCTGATCCTCAACATCGTCTACTCCGTCATCGGCTGGGTCTTCTCGACTGCTGGCTCGCGGCTGCACGATATCGCCGGTCGTCGCAAGATGCTCATCACCACCACCTGCGGCATGACCGTATGCCTCGCCATCGTCGCCGGCTGCTCGGCCGGATACACCGAGTACCACAACACGACAGCATCGACCGTCAGCATCGTCTTCATCTTTGTTTTTGGTGCCGTCTTCTCAGCGGGCTTCACGCCGATGCAGCCCATCTACCCGGCCGAGGTCGTCAGTAACAAGATGCGTGCCAAGGCGATGGGCACTTTCAAGCTGACAGCCGGCGCCGCGGGATTCCTAAACACGTTTGTCGGGCCTATTGCCCTTTCTAATGTAAGTCTGAGCTACAGTGCAATATCTTCGCAAAGGCATCATTGAATATTCAACTGACTACTATCGAAAGATCGGGTATTGGTTCTACGTTTTCTTTGTGGCGTGGGACAGCTTCGAGATCCTCTTCATGTATTTCTTCTTCGTCGAGACCAAGGGATTCACCCTGGAAGAGTTGGACGAGGTCTTCGAAGCCAAGAACCCCCGAAAGGCATCGCTGTAAGCGAAGAAGAGACAAACGCAAATCATGAGGAAAGGTGCAGCAGCGGCTTAGAGGGGAAGAAACGGTCAATGTAATTTCATGTATCATCACATTTACAGGAGCATAAGTAGCATACGTGTCTGAGCAGCCACAGTATGAGAGCAAAAAACAGCTTCATGAAGATTCAACCTCTACGCCTTACTGTCTAACGAGAAGCTCGTTGCTCTTTCGATCCCCGAGACGATTTTTGTTAGCCACACATTGGCCCCAGCAATATCCTGTCCCTCCAGGCACTCAATCAATCCAGGGAAAATGACGCCATCGTAACCGTACCACAAACCAGGAGCAAATATCTACATACACGTCAGTTAGTAGTTGCTCTCCCTAGCAGCCCAAAGAAACGGGGCTTGGCTCACCATGTGTCTGTACCACTCTCGCCCGGGCAGCCCTGCTCCCTTTGGCAGAACAAATTGTCGTTCGAGACCGAGGTAAGCTTTGTTCACCTCGCTGTCGGGTTGAGGGCCCAATGCCGAGCTTGTGAGCCGTGACTTCTTATCCACCACCAGAGCTGCCTCGTGGAACTGGCTGATAGCTCGCTGAAGTGCTGAGAGGTCAAGGACTCTTCCGTATTTGGCTTGGTGCTTCTCGAAATGGTACGCGAGAACCTTGGGGTACTCCACAGCCTCGAACGCGATGTTCCCGGTGCCGGCGAGTCGTACCGTCAGCAAGCCCCAGAGCTGGGCCATGGCGAGATGCTTCTTGAAACCGACGTCGCCAAACTTGTCAACCCAGTAGAAGCTGTCGTAATTAGAGTGGTAAGGGTAGACTCCCTGACCTTGCCGGTTAAATAGCAAGTCGACGGACGGAATACCGAGATGATTGAAAAACACGGTGTAATCACTTCCTGTTCCCATGAGGTCCAAGATAGGGGCCGGACGCTTGGGTTCGAATCGTCGCTGGTCACTCAGCCAGTCGTCGTACACTGTCTTGCTGTCGTTTATGGGAGACTTGATTTGTTGGGTTACATCACGGATGACGCTGGCCAACAGTGGGCTTCCGGTGACACCGAGGATTCTTCCCCCATTGGTGGCCTCGTCAACATTGAGATCAACAATAAAGTCAGCATGGGTACTAAAGCACAAGTGTTTGCAACAGAGGGAACGAACAGGCAACGCAATGTTTGCTCAACTCTTCTTGATGGTGTTCGCCCCATTCAGTAGAGCCCACGAGACCGTACTCTTCGTTGTCCCAGTTTGCTAGAATGCTAAATGCCTGTTAGTTGTCTCTGAAGTTCAGTTGTTTGGATCCTGAAATACCGACATCTTGCGATATGGTTTCCAACCTCTCTGGCACAGCTTCCCAAGAGCCCTGGCAACTTCATTCATGGCGGCCGTCCCGCTGACGGGGTCGATAGCGCCGCAGCACCATGAGTCGTGGTGATTGCCAAGCACGATGCTTTCTTCCGTCATGCCTTGGATAGTGCCGATGACGTTGTAAATGGGCGCGTACTTATAATCACCTGCAGAAGCTTTTAGAAGCCTCTCAGCATACACAGCGAAGCAGGCGGCCTCTCACCACTATTGACCAAAGAGACCTTGACTTGGCTTGGTCCCGTGCAGTAGTCAACTCCATCGAGACATCCTTTCCAATCGCTGCCTTCACCACCCATCTGAGTCGGACCCAACCCCTGACCGTTCAGAGCTTGCAAGAAAGGAATAGCGTCTGCGTACGAGATCGGCAGCGACGGAATCTTTGGAGTCGCATGTCCGGGATCCTGACGCTCTAGGTCGGTCCCCGGCAAACTCGGATAACCGGGAGTAGTGGGATCTCCGACGGCAATGGAGAAGAAATCGACGCTACCTCGCTGAATGGACTTGGGATGCCTCGCAGGCCCGTGTGGGAAGTGCTGATATCCATTCGCGACGGTATACTCCCCGTCTTCCTGCGGGTCGTTGTAGATGATGACGGCGGCGGCGCCGAATTGCTCTGCCGCGCGGACTTTCAGACCCCGAAAGACCTTGGCATATTTGCAGATGACGATCTTGCCCTTGACGGAGATGCCCTTGGAAGCAAGCAGTTCAAAATCCCGAAGCTCGCCAAAGTTGGCGTAGACTAGCTCCGCGCACACCTCGCCGTTGGCGCTGAAGCCGTGGAAGGCCGGAAGACCGTTCGCAGGCGACGACGTCGGGTCTTCTGGCACCTCGTCTTCCGTCAACGAAGCCTCGAATGCGACTTTGCCTTCTGGAGTAAGAAGCTGCAGGCTCTGAGAGACCGGAAAGTTCTGCAAAACGTCGTATTGTTCCAGTTCCGTCGGGATGCCGTATGATCTCCAGAGATCACATATCGCCTCTGCATGAGCGAGGTCACCTGCGAGATGAGGTTCTGCGCTGTAAGTCTTGGACCAGTGGCGGAGGTTGGTCGTATTGGGAGCCTCCAGCATGAGCTGTTCGGCCTCTTGTTGTGTCACCTTGATCTCCATGGTATGTGTTGGTGTTTGTTGTGCGTCTTTGATGTGACAAAAGACTACTGCACCATTGGCGATGTCCAGGACCTACCCAAACGGACAGCTTCTTCTTCAGATGCTGAATGTCCATGTATATTAGCGAGACGACAGATAAAATCCGTATATGTAAGGTAGCCCAGCATCTCCCGGTCATGTCTGCATGCTCCTATGATTCTGGCCCCACTTGGGCGCGGGGATGGAGGAACCTAGCAAAGATAAGAAAGTTGACTTTGGGAAACGTGAACGTAATAAGATGTGATTAAATACGAAGGCACATACGAATCACACGTTGAAGACCATTTCTACGGGGTTTTGATTTAGGACTCTTAACCACAGATGTCTACTATGAGGCGCATAAGCATTCTGATGCAGTCAATGTAGTCGATGATGTCGACTTTCTCGTCAGGCCTTGTGTTGTATTTTCCTCCAGGACCGCAAACAATTCCTTCCATGCCCAAAGTCTTGAAAAGGTGACCGGCATCAGATCCATAGAAGCAAGTGGGCGCCAAGACGCCAGTTGGTTGCTGCTGGCCACGGACTTCAGTGTAAGCCTTGTTCAAAGACTTCACAATGCGAGAGTCCGGCGAGACCTCGAATGCGGGCATCGTCGGCTCAAAACGCTGCTTCACCGTGGCTGACATCCCGGGATACCTTCCAATGATCTCGTCGACAAGCTCTCGAATGTCAGCCATCACGCCAGCCTGAGTTTGGCCAGGAGCATATCGCGCGCTTCCAGCAAGCCTGCACACGTCGGCGACCTGAGCCGGCCGCCATTCAACCAGGTCCTTTCCCAGTGCACCGTGGACCACGCCGACCGAGCATCTATTGCACTTCTCGTGCTCGCTGCTCTTGGCACCTCGGAACTTCATCTTGTCAATTTGCAAGATTAGCTCGCAGCCGGCGAGAATTGCGTCGGATGCCTCCTCCTTTGCGGACATATGCCGCGTCACGCCAATGATTTCAATCTCAAAGACCAAGGCCTCCGCGTGCATAGTCACCGCCTTGATATCCGAGGGTTCGCAGTTGACAAAGTAGTCAGCCCCTTGAACCCGACCCTGTTCGATGAGAGCCATGGTGCCGACGCCGCCTTGGAGCTCACCGACGACATAGGTGAGAATAACGTCGCCTTTGGGCCGCCAACCGCTGTTCATGAGCGCCTCCACTGCGCAGAAGTACGCGGCACAACCTGATTTCATGTTGCTGACTCCGATTCCGTAGATGAATTCATCGTCGATCTTGCCCTCCCAAGGGTCTACCGTCCAGCCTTCTGAGACGGGGTTGGTATCAAGATGGCCGTTGAAAAGCAGTGTTTTGGGAGCAGCGGTCTTGCTGGTAGTCCCTGAGCCTTTCCAAACGCCAACGGCATTTTGTCGTCGGTCATTGTCGAATTTGAAGACATCGGCTTCGAGTCCGAGGCGTTTCATCTGCTCTGCCATGAAATTCGTCGCTTCCAGCTCCCCTTCTGTCTGGGAATAGCTCTTGACCTGAACAAGTCTGGACAATAAGTCCAGACAGTGATTCTGGTCGATATTTGGGACCTGCATGTCGTCTGCTTCGGCTGAATTTGTTTGTCGTGACTGAAGGATGATAGTTTGGACGTCTTAGGGTGTATGTGTGTATCCGTAAGCCGCGATCAACTCTCAAATTCAAGTCATCTCACCCTACGCGTACTGAGATTCTCCAGAATGACTCTGACTTCAAGTTGGGCAAGGTACCTACCCAGCACAGACAACAAAAACGGATGTCAATTGCCGTTGGCAATATCCACTTCAGATCGGCGTAGTTCCCCGAGGGCAACTCTAATGACCCCAGAGCTGGGGCTTTATCTTCTCAGCTATTATTGGCGATGTCTGTTATCAACCGGCAGCATATCATCGTAAGATCTGCAACCCACTTGGCTCAAGTCCCCAGCCAACCATCTCCATTCTTCGTGCAGCATCGAGGGGCTCATCAAACATCAGCCAGGAAGGCCTTTCGTAATCGAGTGATGTGTTGACTAGTTCAATCCTACCACCCGATAGCAGAAACCAACTTCCAACTGTAGATCGGTGTGGATACCCGACACCACCGGCTAACCGGCACCGTTTCTTGTCAAAAGCAGTCTTATCAACGAGCATGGGGCGCTCATCAGCCGATACCGTCGACTTGGTTCCGGTAGTCTCGCTAAAGGATTAAGCACCCAGTTCATGTTTGATAACGAACGTCAGCCTAGGCAGTGGGCACTGAGTCTAAAGCTTATCCCCGGGCGTGGAACCGCAACTGATACGAGTATCGGCGCCCATAAGCCGAGGTCGAAACAAATACGATGCCAAATATCTAAAAGGCAGTATCCTTGCGCGACGTTGCTCTCGTTGAAGCTGGGACCAAATCCGCCCGCCGAGCTCAGACAAGACCGCACGACAACGGCTGCATCCATCAGAAACAGCTGCACGTGGTGACAATGAGAGACAACATAGAGGCGGCGCCAGAGCCGCGAGACTCCGTCATGGACGAAGGCGTCCTGAAGCGGCAAGCTGCCGATGAGGGTTACGAGATATTCGAAGAGGGCATTTCGCAGTCCATACCTCAAGATGTTGCCGATGCTGTCCGCTGGAAGATTGATCGCCATCTATTGGTCTTGATGTGCGCGCTCTATGGCCTCAACTATGTCGACAAAGTCGCCATGGGATGGGCCGTTTTGTTTAATTTCCGAAAGGATCTTGGAATCGTTGGAGACGAATACTCTTGGGCCAGTTCCATGTTCTACTTGTGAGTGCCGCCGAGCGAGATAGCACTGATAATGCAATTAACTACGTTGTGTTAGTGGTTATCTGGTTGCCCAATACCCCGCCAACTACTTACTCCAGCGATGCAAGACCGTCCAAATTCTCTCCGGCGCGGTCATTGCCTGGGGTGTCTTGATGCTTGCGTGAGCTTGCCCCGAAATACCCCTGCCTTGGCTTGCCATATCTCATGTCTTTGAAATGGATACAGGCACCTCGGACTGCGAAACTTCGCCGGTCTCATGGTGGTTCGCTTTCTTCTCGGAGTCACCGAATCAGTCGTCACCCCGGGATTTGTCTTGTACACCTCCATCTGGTACACCAGAAAAGAACAGGTTCTGCGAACTATGCTCTGGGCCGCCATGCAAGGCGCCTTCTCCATCGTGTGCAGCTTGCTCTCCTTCGGCCTGGGCCACATCACCAACACATGCCTCAAGCCGTGGATGTACATCTTCCTCGTCCTTGGCATCCTCAGCATCCTAGTTGGTGTACTCTGGATCTTGTTCATGCCCGAGACCCCAAACAAGGCACGATTCCTCACCCACGAGGAGCAGGTCATCGCCGTGCAGCGCGTCGCGCAGAACATGACTGGCATCAAGGGCTACGAATGGAAGTACTACCAGATGTGGCATACGTTGATCGATGTCAAGACCTGGTTGATTTTAGCCTTTGTGCTCTTCATCCAGCTTCCTAACGGCGGGTTAACGTCCTTTGGAAGTCTCGTGATCTCCGGCTTCGGTTTTGATTCGTTCAAGACTCTCTTGATTGGCCTCCCGTCGTCCGTCGTCAGTGCAGGAAGCATGATCGTCTGGGGAACGATCTCGATCAAGTATGGAAACCTGCGGACGTGGGGTATGATCATTCCTCTGCTTCCAGCGATTGCTGGTATTGCTGCGGTGTACGGCACTATGGATACGGGGGCGAACAAATATGGTCGCGTGGTCGCGTACTGGTTGATCAATTCGTACGCTGTTACAGTAAGAAGCACACTTACATCACCAGATATCGCAAGAACATGTCGCTAATTTGCTAATAGTGGCCATTTGTTTTGACGATCGTCGGTCAGAACATCGCTGGTCACACTAAGCGCGCCTTTACGAACACCCTGCTCCTCATGGTCTTTGCCGCCGGCAACATTGCGGGACCATTCTTCTTCCGCAGCCAGGACGCCCCTAAGTATGTCCTCGCCATTGCCGTCATTTTGGTGTGCTTTTGTGCAGCCCTTTTGACAGCAGGTGCCCTGAGACTCTACATGGCTTGAGAGAACAAGCGGCGCGACAAGAAATTTGGTAGTGGTGATGCTGCCGAGAAGATGGATGGTGTGAGACTCGGAATGCATGACAAGACGGATTTGGAGAACCCTGATTTTAGATACGTGCTCTAAGTCTTTAGCCAGTCCGTGTTCGTCGGCAACCAGCGATCCTTCAGATTAATCTGACTTCAACCTCATCTTGGCCTTCGAACCAAGACAGCCTTTCGAGCAAGAACCAACCTATGCGCTTCCACTGTTCTCCGTGTTTCACTAGCATCAGGCCCTCTCTTTCCACCATTAGCAGGGACCACACCTCTTCACAAGCCTCCTCAGGTATGTCAAATACACCGATGGCTACTACTTGGTCATCCAACTCCGGGGTTTCGGTATGGCTCTCGTCAGGAGAAGCAAGCAGTACACCGTTTTCCCGCATCTTGTTCGTCCACCAAAATTTCCACCATGTCTTTCCCCTCCGGAGATAATTCCTCACTTCAGTATCAATGACCCTGGCTTTCGTCATGCGACCAACCAGTCGCAACTCACAATGTGGCATGTGTAGAGTCGTCACGTCGCACTTCTGATCCGCCGTCCAACTTGACCCGAAACCCGGCTTGACTTTGATAAAGCCCTCGGCCTCGAACAACTGTGGCTTTCTCCCATATTCCTGGTATATTGGGCCCTCAATGAATGCCCATGACCAAGATGGAGCACGAGTAACCGGCGGGGGCGCGAAGAACGTGGGTCTAGGCCGTGCGACAGAAGCGTCAAATGCCTTCCCGACTGCGTGTATGTGATAAAGGGGCTTCCATAGCAGACCCCTGACAATATCATCCTCCCAGAGCCCAGCGAGATACCTTGATTGAAGCACATCTTGGGCGAGCTTCGCGATCGAGGCTATAGCGGCAAAGACATCGTGAGGGTTGGACAGTTTACGTCTTGTGAACTGATTGATGAGTCCGTACCATTTCCTGAGTGTCTCCCTTTTCTTTTTTTCAGCATCTCCAGCCGCCAATGAGAAGCCTGGAGTAAGAAAGGTGGGATCAGAACCTGTGAATCTGCTGGTGCCGTCTTCCCAAGAGGTCCAAGTGCGACATTCGTACGCAACCTGGTCCTCATAAAACGCAATGGACCGGTTGGACAAGATCTGCTCCTGGAAACACCATCCGCGTGTCGACACTGGCCCAAGTTTCGTGGAAAGCGGTAGATCAATATAAAGAACTTCTTCGTTCGATGAGGAGAGAGGTATAGCGCAAGGCTGGCACTGACGCTGGATCTTGGGGGAGATGAATCCAAGACGGGCGTCAGGAGATCGTCCGGCAACGAGCGTCAAAGACGCGTTGCCGAAGACCTTTTCCATACGTCGTGATTCCGCAGCCCAGTCATCTGCGTCGCCCTGTATGATGCAGAGGGCGTCAATCCATATGTACTTGATTCCCATGGCGCGGCAAAAGCCGAGGGCTTCCCGGTGCGTTCTTGTCAACTTCTCTTCTGCAAGCCCTCTAATCATCTCGCCAAGAGTTTTATGCGTCAGTTTGAATGTGTCCGTCGCAGGGCCCCAGCAATACGAGAGTGCCATGTAGGGCTTCTGCAGCCCGTTTGTAATAAGTAGTCGAGAGAGTTGACCTGTACCCACATCGATAACACGAGTGGGCATCTCCGCTGACCTCCTCTCCGCACATAATCTGTGGTTTCTGCGACATTCTTCAAGGCGAGTGCGTGTAAGAGTGACGTTCAGGTTAGGGGCAGGGTCATAGCTAATGCAGCGTTCGCGATACTTTGAGGCGACTGCCGATCCATGGAGCCTGTGTTCGGTCCATCAGAACTCAAAAAGAATTTATGAAACTTGACATTGTAGCTCAAGAACTCACGCATAGATAGACAGCGCGATAGTCAGCGGAGATCCAGGCGCGTTTGTCTCCGGAAAGTCTTGGCTGTTGGTTGTCGCTCGACTTCGCCCACAAGTGAGCCAAACCGCACTCCCGGTCAAAGCCCCTGGAACTGTTCCGGATCCGTTCGGCTGTGTCAACCCAGTCAACCAGAGGCTTGGGTACCACGGATGTTCATTGCCATATGTGCTTGGTGTTTCGCCATTGAGAAGCTCGGTGATGCTGCGAGGCCCACAGCCTGCCTGAACGCCCGCGTAACACAGGGCGCAGAAAGAACAGCCGGAGTCGGCACTTTGCTGGAGGGATCTCAGGTTTGGGTGGAATTGAATGTCCTGGTGAGCTTTGCACAAAATTCGCAATACTGCATCTAGACATGCACACAATGTAAGCAGATTCGTTGACTGTTGTTCACTTGTAACATTTCAATGCAACTGCAAAGTACATAGGACGCGGAATCCGTCTCTTATCTACTACCTATAGGCAGGCACAAGGCAGACACGCAAGGCGAACTTATGCTGCATGTTGCTACCCACTGCAAGTGCCGTCAGTCACACAGGGATCACCATACTGGTCGTATAGCTGTCAGCCCAGCAACCCAAGCCTGCCGTGCAGCCAAGCAATGACGACATCTGACTGATTTATATCAAATCATTATGCTACACGGATCTCACGTGGCTTAGAATTGACAAGTAAGAGATTCCTAGATAATTTGAAAGTGTGTGGCGGGTTGTTATTAGTGATACAAGACCTCCGATCTCAGTGAATGGTATCAACCCCGGAACTCAGACTCAAGATAGCAGTGTCATTCTGGAGATTCCAAGAAAAACTCTCTCTTTGTTCTCATGTTTTCTTTAGAAGCTGGGTCGGGTGTGACTTGATGGAGCCAATGAATACCTAATAGCAAGGACTGGATCCATAGGTACCTAGGTAGGTACTCAGGTTGATTTCTTTTCTGATCCACTTTCTGGGCAATTACATAATCACGGATGCCAGTGTCCGTGCACACCGATAAGATAAGCCACTCAGACCCGCCCCTCCAGATTTTTTCTCGGCTTTGGGTCTGGCTAGAGTTGCCTCGATCGCAGGAATCTCCCAAAACATCGTTTCTCGGACAGCTCGCAAACCCGACCTATTCCACCATGAAGAGAAAGCACGCCGACGAGTCCGCGCCAAAGGGCGAAAGCGAAAAACGCGCCAAGACCCAGCAACCGGCCACCGACCTCTCCTTCGCCGACCTAGGCCTCGACACGCGCCTGGTCCAGGCTGTTGCCGCCGAGAGCTTCAAGGAACCGACGCCGGTACAGCAGAAGTCCATTCCCCTCGCCTTGGACGGAAAAGATGTGGTCGCAAAGGCTCCTTGCGGTTCTGGAAAGACTGCCGCCTATGTCCTGCCTGTTCTCTCTAGCATCTTGAAGCGCAAGACCGTAAGACACCGTGCCTTCGACTGACAACCGACCTTTTACTTACTAACCGCCCAACTCGTAGACCGACTCCTCTCCTGCCACAACCGCTCTCATCCTTGTGCCGACTCGCGAGCTCGCCGACCAAGTTCTCAAAGCGATCGAGCAGTTCTCGGCCTACTGCGCTAAGGATATCCATGCCATCAAGCTGGTCGACAAGATCCCCGATGCGGTCCAGCGCTCGTTGCTATCCAACTTCCCCGACGTTGTCATTTCCACCCCAGCCACTGCATGGCGCAACATCCTCTCCGAAGCTTTGTCGCTAGACAAGCTCGCATGCCTCGTACTCGACGAAGCGGATCTCATTCTGTCATACGGCTACAATGAGGATCTGGAGAACATTGCGCGAAAGCTTCCGAAGGGCGTCCAGCTTGTGATGATGAGCGCGACGCTCTCCACAGATGTGACCTCGCTGCAGGGTATCTTCAACAGGAAACCAACTGTGCTGGATCTGGAAGACGAGGAGACGGAGGGTGACAGTCTGTCTCAGTTTGTTGTCAGCTGTGCGGAAGACGAAAAGTTCCTCTTGGCCTTCATCATCTTCAAATTGAAGCTGGTGAAGGGCAAATGTTTGATCTTCGTCAACGACGTTGACCGATCGTACCGCCTGAAGCTGTTCCTTGAACAGTTCCAAGTCCGAAGCTGTATCTTGAACTCAGAACTGCCCGTCACTTCTCGGGCCCACGTCCTCGAGGAGTTCAACCGTGGGGTGTACGATATTATCATTGCGTCCGACGAAAAGAGCGCGATGGGCGTCGACGAAAAGGAAGAGGAGGAGGAGGAGGGCGAGGACCAAAAGGAAAAGGACGGCCAGCAACCCAAGAAGAAGAAAAAGAAGTCCTCGAAGCGCGACGAGGAGTTCGGCGTCTCTCGAGGTATCGACTTCAAGAACGTTGCGGCGGTAGTCAACTTCGACCTTCCCACGTCCGCATCATCATACACACACCGAATCGGCCGCACAGCACGTGCGGGCAGGACGGGCATGGCCCTGTCCTTCTACGTCCCTCGGGAGCTGTATCGCAAACACTTGCCGACCAGTATCGAGACGGCGGAGAATGATGAGAAGGTGCTGGCGAAGATCAAGAGGCAACAGGCCAAGAAGGGCAAGGAAGTGAAGCCCTACAACTTCAAGAAGGAGCACTTGGACGCATTCCGTTACCGCCTGGACGATGCTCTGAGAGCAGTCACCAAGGTGGCCGTGCGAGAAGCGCGTATGAGAGAACTGAAGCAAGAACTGCTCAAGAGCGAGAAGCTTAAGAGGTATGACTTAGCTGACAGCGTGCTTCGGCACAGACACAATCCCTCTCGTACGTCGCTGACTGATTTTTCACAGATACTTTGAGGAAAACCCCACAGAACTGCAGCATCTCCGCCACGACGGAGAGCTTAGGACAGCGAGGCAGCAGCCCCATTTGAAGCATATACCCGACTACCTGCTTCCAAAGGAGGGCAAGGATTCTATCACAACAAATGGCACTGGCACTGTGCCGTTCAGGAAGATTGGTGGCAAGTTGAGAACCAAGAAAGGCAGGCCAGGACGCGGTAAGAAGGTGGGAACCAGGAAAGTGAACCCCCTAAAGACGTTCAAAGCACGGAGGAAATGAGGCTAGGCCTTGATCGTACGCCAAAGCACTTGTAGATATTAATGGAGGCCTACTGTCCTTTTCCCGTCATTTCTATTCTCGCTCATGCATTTCTAGCCCGTTATCTGCAACACCTGAGCCGCAACCGATTGACAAAGCAGCGTCAAACTTTGATCCTTGAGGATATTGAACACAGCCACTTCGGTGCTCAGGTTCTTCATGAACCAGTACCTCACCTCGACTGCAATCAGCGAGTCGACGCCCAGGACATATGCTGGTTTCCTCACGTCCAGGTTCTCGGCCGGCACCGAGAGAGAGCTCGCCAGCTTCTGCAGCAAACCCTGCACAATGACCTCGCCGGCCTCCTCCACACTCCCCGCCGCCTTCGTCAGGCCGAGATAGTCAACCGTCGCCGCCGCACTCGCGCCGCCATCACCTCCACCTCCGACTTCCTCCGACTTCCCGATGTGGATGATGTTGTTGAAAAGCGGCTTACTTCCCCACGCAGCCGCACCGCTCTGTGTCATCCGCCACAGTGCCTGTGGACTGTCCCTCACAACCACAACCTGGGCTGCCCCGGGCCTGGAGCAGTCGTAAGACGGATCGCACACGGCGTCTAGAAGTGCCATGAGCTGGTCCTGCGAGACGCCGGCGTGGCCCGCCTGATACATGGCCTTTACGATGTCGTAGTTCTCCGCGGCCCAGCCGTCCTCGGCGATCAGGGGCAGGTTGAGGGAGACGCCCTTGAGGCCGGCCGCGGCACGGTATCTTGCCAGGCCGTCTTGGTAGGTATTGCCGGCGGCGTAATTGGACTGGCCGCGGGAGCCGGAGATGCCGCTGAAGGACGAGAGGAGAACGAAGAAGTCGAGATCTGACGGGAGAAGGGAGTGAAGATTCCAGGACCCGATGGTCTTGGGAGTTAGGGCTGCGTGGAAGGCTTTGCTGGACATGTTTTCGAAAAGGTCGTCCTGGCCACAAGTCAGTGAAGCGTCTCTGGATGTTGTGGGGGCATGAACTCACTTGGAGGACCATAGCCGCTTGGATGCATCCCCTGATCGGTGGAATCTTCATTTTCGTTTTGTACTCCTGGAGTGTTTGCTCCAGGACCGTGCGATTTGAGGGATCACAGGCGGGCGCATGGATGGCCGCTCCGAGAGATTCCATCTCTTGGACGAAGTCGCCCGCCTTTGGATTCGCTACACCCCGTCTCGACAGGAGGAGGAAATGACGAGCCCCCCGTTCGATCATCCATCGAACTATCTTTCGGCCGAGGCCACCCAGACCTCCAGATACAACATATGTGGCATCCGCCTCGAAGCTGTAGGAGGGTCTCAAAACAGGTAGGTACTTGTAAAAGTTAGCTTCGGACTTTCTCTCACATCTTTCTTTCCAGAGTATTCCACAGGAAACGGTCGAAAAAGATGACGGCGAACAACCTAGGTAGGTTCATGCTCAGGGGCGTTTCTTACCTGGATGCTATCCCCTTGGGTCTCAAAGTCGATAATCGCCTTTCCGGTATTCTTGCCTCCCTGCAAAAATCTCATGGCATCCTCCAGCTTCGAGGCGGGGAAGATGTGCAAAGGCCGCGGCTCGTGCAGCTCTGGGTGCTTCGAAAACAAGTCCATGACGTGGACCATCACCTTCTTGAACACGGGCTTTGCCTCATCGTGCAGGACTGCCTCGTCAACGGCAGCAAATGTGACATTCTTGTTGAACGGACCCATGGGAAGCGTGGCGTTGTTGATGATGTCCGCCTTGCCAATGTCAACGAAACGCCCACAAGGTGCGATGCATTCCCACGTATGCTGGAGCAGCTCGCCTCCCAGCGAGTTCAGAATCACATCGACGCCCCTCCCTTTCGTTGCCAACTTCACGTCCGTCTCGAAAGAGGCGTCGCGGCTCGAGAAGATCCTCTCATCGGGGATGCCGTACAGTTCCTTGACCAGGTCCCTCTTGGACTGGCTTCCTACCGTGACGAAGATTTCCGCGCCGATGAGCTTTGCAACCTGGATAGCGGACTGGCCGACTCCTCCTGCTCCCGCATGGATCAGCACCGTCTCGCCCTTCTCGAGCCTTGCGGTGTGGATCAAGGAGTAGACAGCGGTTGTGTACACCGCCGGGAGGGCGGCGGCCGTCGTGTAAGCCAGATCATCAGGGATCTTCTGCGCCTGAAGCTCTGAGCACCGCACAAAAGTTCCAAAGGCGCCGCCATCCGCAGAGCAGAACATTACCCGCTCACCGACAGAGAGACTGCTTCCTTCAGCAACCTTGGTGACTACGCCGGCGCCGTCGAAGCCGAAGCCGTTGCCTGGGATCTGGCCCAAGGCAATCATCACGTCCTTGAAGTTCAGACTGGAGGCCTTGATCTCAATCTCGATGTCGCCGTCCTTTAGGGGCGCGCAAGAGTTGGGATCCTCCGCGAAGAATAGGGTATCCAGAAGACCGGGGGTGCCGATGGTAATGTTGAAGTGTGGCTTTGGCGTTTGGCCCATTGTAAAGGTCTGGAAGTCGGGCTTTTCTGTCCTTGAGCGGACAACATCGTTTAGCTGGCCATTGGGGACAATGCGGGGGATGTGTATGATGCCGTTGTGCTGGGTGAACTCGGATTCGGCGACAGATTGGGTAGAGACCAGACGTCTCACGACCCTAAGCATAGCATCAACACTGCTGGAAGCTGGTTGGTTTGGTTCCAGGTTTAGTGTGATGAAAGATTGATCGCCCCTTTCCGAGCAGACTGTGCGGCCAAGTCCCACAGACAGTTGAGAATCCGGCAAGCCGCCATTTCCGGTGACCCAGATAAGATGTCGACAGCTCAGACTGATTTTCTTGACCCCATCAAGTATCGCATCGTCAACCCTGTCGAGAAGCGGTTTCTCAAATTCGAGGAGAGATACGACGGTCGCGGATGAGAGGCTTAGGCATTGGGTTTCTTCCAGAGACACGACTCTGACTTCAGACCTTGAGTGCTTCTTTTGCAGGCTCTGCTCCAGCAGCTTAGAGACACCAGATTTCTCAGAAGAGTCTCTGACAACATAGATCTGCCCAGACTGAGTGTCGCCGCTTTGAGAACTCTCATCCTCTGCAGTAGCAATCAGTACGGACAGCCTATGGTGCGGCTTCTCCTCATGATCCCGGAAGGCCATATCGAGTCCCGTGAAGCCACACTGAGGAAGAATATCCGCCCACTGATTCTCCGTCAGGAGAGGTCCCTGATCTTGGTGGCCATCACCGTCTCCCGGAGCAGGCCGCAGCCACCAGCCAGGAAGTAAACCAAACACGAACGCGTCACGAATGTTGTCAACGTTGACAATCTCCGCCATGATGAGCTTGCCACCCGGCTTCAGCAGCTTCTTGACGTTTCTCAAGGTGCGGTGCATGTCGCTTGTAGCATGAAGGACGTTGCCCGCCACCACAACGTCGTAGGTCCCGACTTCAAAATCCTGCTCAGATGGGTCATTCTCGACGTCGAGTTTCTGGAACTTCATGCGGCTGGCGTGCTGGTGAAAGCGCTCGCGGGCATGTTCGAAGAAGCCGGGTGAGATGTCTGTGTAGGCATACTCGGCGAATCTATTTATCGAAGGTTAGCCAGTGTCGTCTGAGAAGCCGTTCCGGATTCTGGGCTCAACCACTTACTTGACTGTACTTTGCCCATCACTTGTTTCCATAGTCAAAGCTGACAGAATGTGAGCCGTGGAGCTACCAGTACCCGCGCCCACTTCAAGAACTCTGAGATCCGGGTTCTGGTGAGCAAGCAGACTCATGTAAGCGCCGATCTTTTGGTAGCTGACAGTGAACATAGCCGAGTGGTAGAATCCTGAAGTTGAAGTATTAGTTTTGGTCTGAGTCGGACACGACTGCTCCAAGGTCAACTTACCATCAGCCAACTTCCCCTCAAAGATCGTTTGAAGTGCATCGGATTTGCCGGTAAGAATCTTTTGCAAGTTCTCCCCCACCTTGTTGACGAGACGCTGAGAGGGTTCTGATTCTGCCTCATTCAACACGTCTTCAATCCTCAGCTTGGTATGGCCGCGAGATTCGAGAGAATACTCATTTCTGTGATCCGCCGTTCGTCGCATCCAGGATATGTACCGCTCCAAGTGTTTGTGGCTCTGGTCGAAGTCGAGGCTGGGGAAGTCGAGTTCTTGAATCGCCTTCTCGATGTAATGCAGCGCAATGGCATCGCCGCGATCAACCGTCTCTACCAAAGGCGCTTGAAAACTGTCAAATGTCTTCTTCAAAAGATCCGCTGTTTCTTTTGAGGTGAGGACAGCGAGATCGGGCTTGATATCCATCTTGTAACACATCTTGTTGGTCCCCTCCTCAGCGTCGGTCAGAGACAGACTTGTGATTGCAGTTCCACGCTCGCCCTCCACCGCGAACACCGGCTCTTGAGTGTCTGCAAGCAGCGCAACGGTGGAGTACTCAGCTTCTCTGAAACCACGGAAGGTTTCGTGGGAGCTCGCCGCTAATAATGGGTTCCCAGGAATCGTGAGCAGTTTCTGAGAAATCCACATCTCTCTGACGTGTGAAAACATCATAGTCGGCACCTTCCTCCAGCTTCCAAGACTAAGGGCCACAATCTGAAGCTGGACCAGCGCATCAAGGGTGGTTGGGTGAATGATACAAGGATCCTCGGCAGCGTACGGCATCTTCGTGGCATACTCCCTCAGAGGCAGTGTCGCCGCTGCACGCCCTGTCTTGCTGTATGAAATGTCGTGGAGCTGCCTGAAGTACGGCCCATACTCGAAACCGCACTTTTGCAAGTTGTCATAGAATTGTTCATGGTGGACCGACTGCTTGCACTCATCAAGCGCGTTCTGATAACTTTCCCGTAGGACGTCGCTGCGGCCTATGTTTCGAGCCCTTGAACGAGGAGAATCTTCCAGTTCCAGTTCGACTTTGATGCTCCCGTAGGCGCATTCCGTCCACTCGTCTCCATTGGTGCAGAAGATACGCCAATCGTACCAGGACTGGCCCGAGTTGTGAGTGACAGAGCGGCGGGGCCGCATGTGAATCTGGGCTTCCACGCCGCGTTCGGACTCATTGACGTTGATGGCGCGGAGAAAACGGACGTTTTTGAGACGGTAGCCACTGATCTGCTGAGAGATGTCGGCGGAGAGTTGACGCGCCGCTTCGAGGGCCATGACGATCATTCCGCTGCCCGGGTAAATGGGCGAGCCATTCAACTGTGAGGACAGTCAGCAAACATGTTTTCAGAGCTTCAATAATTGATACTCACTGCGTGATCCACGATCCATGGGTTTTCTTTGACTTTAATGAAGTGCCGCCAAGAGGCTTCTGATGGATTCCAGTCTCTGGCCCGTAGACCAAGTAGTTGATGTCGACGGTAAGGACGGAAGCTGTGGTTGCGACTCAGCCGGCTCTCTATCCAGTACTTCTTGGCTCTGCTGAACGGGTAATGGGGCAAGTCTGCCAGCATGTTGGGCTTTTCCTTGACATGCACAGAGGCCGAGTTCACCGCTCCAAGGTCGATGTCTAGCCCACAGGTCCAGAGAAGACCGACAGTCTCCAAAAGAGATTCCGTGTCGTTCCTGTTGGCCTTCAGCGCGGATGCAAAGAGCCATTGATCCTTCCGCAGAACTTTGGATAAAGTATCTTCAGTCGGGCGACGCAGGGCGGCCTGTGGACCAATCTCGATCAGTAAGTTGAGCACCTGACTCGAGGTCCTTTTCAGATCGCCGCCGGTCACCATCGTCTGCAAGGCCTCGGAGAACCGAACTGGTGATGTGAGGTTCTTGACCCAATAGAATGGCTCCCGAAGCTCGTGGAGAGTGATAGCGTTGCCAGTTACCGAGGAGTAGATCTCGACTCGTGGTGCGTCTCTTCCCTCCTTGAGATTCGGTGCTGATGGACTCTTGATGTCTCGAATCAAGTCACAGTACTCTTCGGCAACGGGATTCATGAACTTTGAGTGGTAGGCGATGTCAACCGCTAACTTTCGTGCAAAGATTTTCTTGCCGTCAAACAATGTCCAGAGTTCGTCGATGTGCTTTTTCGACCCGGTCAGTGTGACATTGATGGGGCTGTTGGCGCATCCGACGGTGACGGAGGACCCATTCAAGTAAGGTGACACATTCTTCTCTCCGAGACCAACTGACATCATGGTCGTAGGCTCTTCGGAAGTCATAGAGAGGGCCCTGGTGGCAACCACGCCTCGGTAATACGCGATCTTCCAGGCACTCTCGCGAGTGATGGCTTCCGCGCAGAAGGCGGCGGCAATCTCACCAGAGGAGTGACCACAAACGGCCGAGGGGTACACACGCCAACTTCGAAGAAGCTCGACAAGGGCAACTTGGATGCATGTACAAAGGGGTTGGGCTAGAGCTGGCTTGTTCAAACCTGTTGTTTCTGTAGGCTCTTGCAGTTCATCTGTTGAGCCAGTCGTTAATTCCGTTGCTCATGGGAAGCAGAAAAGGAAAACCGCATCACTCACCCCAAACAGACCAGCTGCAACCCAAAGATTTCAAGTAGAAATCACAGTCTTCCAGGCTCTTCCTGAACACGGGATACTGAACGAGGCCAAGTCCCATTCTGGCCCATTGGGCTCCCTGGCCGGTGAAGACGAACTTCAAGTCGGCTGCCTTGGATGATCGAATGCGTTCAACGAAGCCAGAAGACCAATCATCAAGCGCTTCTTGCAAGCTAGACACCACCTTGAATGTCCTCCAAGGTAGATGCGTTCTCCTCACTGACAGTGTGTGGAGCAAGTTCTTCAGGTAAACGGAATCCCGTTTTTTCAAGGGAAGCTCACTTAAATGGGTTTCAAAGGCAGTCGCCAGTCGTTTCGGACCGTCCTCGTCGGCAGCGGAGAGGGCCAAAAGGCCCTTGTAGTCGTCAGCCTCGGCAATGTGAGTATCGATATCTGAGTGTCCATTTTTATGACCATTGGTATGTCCGTTGGCGTGTCCGTTGGTCTGACTATTCGAGTGCCCATTGGTGTATATGCTGATGTGGCCATTTGCCCTTCCGTTCGTGTGCGAGTCGCCATTGGCGCGTTCTTTGACGCCGTTCTTCGCATGCCCATTACAAGCACCTTCGGCAAGGTCGACGGTCTTGTGCAGACCTTTCAATCCTCGAAGACGCAAATAGTTGCAAGCATCGTCAATCACCACGTGGGCGTTGGCGCCGCCGTATCCGAACGAGCTCACAGAAGCCCGTCGGAGTCCTTTCGAAGGCCAAGGCGTCGCCTTTGTTGGAAACTTGGGGCTGTCAAAACCTGGAAATTCCAGCTAGGGGGGAGGAGGGGACTGAATCTTCGTACCTCAATTCGAAGGCCTTTGGTGTCAATAGCAGGGTTCACTTCCCTCACCCAGATATTGGGAGGAATTATGCCTTGCTCCAGAACGATGATGGCTTTCAGAATACCAGCAAGACCGCTAGCACCTTCCAGGTGGCCGATGTTTGACTTCACAGAGCCGACGTAAAGGGGACGGGAGGCTTCTCGGTGGTCACGGAAAACCTGGCCAATTGCACTGGCCTCAATGGGGTCTCCCACAATGGTGCCTGGGTTCTCTTGTTAGCATCTTTCTGGATGGAGTCGTTGCATCTCGCTAATGCGGTTGCGCAGCTCCAATAGAGTTGACGGCACGTGAGAGAGACAAGGAGACAACAGAGAAGGCGACAAAAGTGAGGATAACAACAAGGCCTTCAATCGAGGCTCTCAGGAACACTGACCAGTACCATGGGCCTCAACATAGTCGGTCGTCGAGAAGTCGAGACCGCCTCTCTCGTATGTCCTGCGAATCAGCTGCACTTGGGCAGTCGGGCTCGGCTGGGTGATGCTTGGAGACCTGCCATCTTGGTTGGCACCAGTAGCCCTCACTACAGCACGTATCGTGTCGCCGTCTTTGAGCGCCTGAGACAACTTCTTCAGGAGCACAAAACCAAAGCCCTCTCCTCTGGCGTACCCATTCGCTCGGGAGTCAAAGCTGTAGGAGCGGCCGTCTGCCGAGAGGAATCCCGCGTTGCTAAGGGGAATGCTCATAGTTTCAGGGGTAAGATACGTATTGGAGCCGCAAACCAGACTCATTTCCGATTCGTCTGAAAGCAGGCTTTGGCAGGCGAGATGAAATGCGTATAGCCCACTTGAGCAGGCGGTATCTACAGTCAAAGAAGGACCGCGAAGGTCGAAAAAATGACTGATCCTGTTGGATAACAGAGCGTATCCGTTTGCTGTCGCTTGATACCGAGACTGGAACTCGGGGTCGCGGAAGAAAATTGCGTCAAAATCGCGACCACAAGTGGCTGCGTAGACTGATGTATTCGAGCATGCCAGCTTGCTCATTGGGATTCCAGCTAAGCATGTCAGCTTCTGATCTCCATATTCTCGAATTCTGAAACTTTCAATGACAACCCACAATTCTCAAAAACCCGGTAAGCTCCTTCAAGGAGTCCGCGTTGCTGGGCATCCAAGATTGACGCCTCCGCGGGCGACATGCTAAAGAACGGGGCATCGAACTCTCGGGGATCCTCATCCATGAAGTGCGCCTCTTTGAACCTGATCTTGTCATTGTCGCTTTCGTTAGCTGCTACTTGTACCTCACTGCTCGAATCAATTCTTTGAGGAGGCAGTCAAGCTTACACTGTCCATCCGGTTTGGGTCTGGGTGGTGAAATGCTAGACCAAAACAATTAGCCTCCAGGTTTTCAAGCTAAAAGCGGCGCCAGATCGGCTTGCCATCTCGCACTCACCATCAATGTTGAAGCGGTCCGCTGGAACACGGCCAGCCGCAGACCGGCCGTCGCGCACCATTCTCCAGAAGGAATCCGGTGTAAGTGCGTCGCCGGGAAACTTCAGATTGATGCCCACAACGGCAATAGCCTCAATCTTGTCTCTCTCCATAATGGCTGTTTGTAGGTATCTCGCTAAGAGTAGTTGAGTCGTTTGATGACTTGCTTGCCGTCAGCTGGGAGAATGGGATGAACTCAAAAAGAAGTTAGGTGTGAGAGACTGCTGAATTTCGATAGCCCGAAACCTAAGCTCCCATCGCACTCGGTGTGCAGCTACTTGAAGTATTGTACAAATACCTACTCTATGAGCAGGTTCTCAACGTGGAACCAACCTTGCAGGTACTTACACGCCAGATGTCATTGTTCGGGAAATCGGCGGCTCTGGCCGACGAAGGCGCAGCATATCTGCGATTCCAAGTGAGACTAGCACAAGGCGTGGCCGTTGCAGTTGCAGGGATGTGTTTCGCATTGACTCGAACCGTCCTATATTACATCTTCAAAGTCTATTTGGTCGGATTTGATTTGGACGAATCGCATAGCATTGCGACAAACTCTCTTCTTCCTGCGCCGAGGCCTACTTAAAAACACTGTCGCGGAGGTGGGCCGTTGCACTGACGGAGTGTCCAGCTAGGCATCGCGGACGCCGCCGGTCCGACGAGTCAACGCATGTCGGAGGCTTGAGAGGGTCTTGGAGTATCCATAAGTGCGTCTTGGTAGTTGCGACATTCAGAGTTCTGGTCCCCTAGGACGGGTTATCCTGGTGTGGTAGAGGGATACGTATGTGTCTGGTTTTCTGCAGGGTGTTACTTGTGTGACACACCGGAGTTGGCGCCGTCCAAGTTTTGATAGGAGTTACAGACATCCCTTTGTCAACTCCCCGAAGGTGGTCCCCGAAGTTGGCGATCTTAAAGCCTGCCTTCTCCGTGATTATTCTGCCCTTGGCCTTAGTCACAAACCTCACTCTCTGGCCAACATAGAGAAAGTCCTGAGTGAGCGGTCTGCTATGGCGCTGAAAGACACCTCCGCAGGTGCGGCAATCTACTTTCCCATATTCCTTCGTTACATCTACGATCCTCTTGTTCTGGGCTTCTACTGCCCATGCGCCTGGCAGATTACATCCCAAAAACTGCGCAAGTTCTTCAATGATCACACAATAAGCGCCGGCGCTCGGTCACGATCTCGTCGCTCTCGTGAGCAAGATGACGAATTGAAAGCCAGCAACACCTCCTGTCGCATGCTCGACATTGGGGTCGGCACCGGCTACTTTCTTAAACACGCGCCCATTCCAGCGGGAGCTGAGGTCGTCCTCGTCGATCTCAACCCTGCTGCCCTGCAAGCTGCCTCGTCTCGGACCCTCAAAGCACATCCGAAAGTCGTCTGCAAAACCTCCGTTGCGGACTTCCTGGACCCCTCCTCGAAGGGCCTCTCCTGCGAAGAACTAGAAGGAGGCCAATTCGACGCCATCTCGGTGATGCTTCTGCTTCACTGCGTTCCAGGCCCGCCCGCGCGAAAGGCGGAGGCTCTGGTACGCCTGCGGAGCCTCCTAGCTTCTGATGGGAAGCTCTTCGGGGCAACTATACTAGGCCGAGGCGTGAAGCATAACCTCATGGGGAGAGTCATCATGTACTGGCACAATCTCTGGGGGGTTTTCGGAAATACCGAAGATGACGTGGAAAGTTTCGTTTGCCCACTGAGAGAAGCCTTCCAGGACGTCAAATGGGAAGTTTGTGGTACCATGTTACTTTTTGAAGCGAGCAAGCCCAAAGCTTGACTTGTCGTCTCATGACCAAAGATGTACACCTTCGCATGATGGCCGGAAGAAACAGGAATCTGGATCTCAGTCGCTTGTAGTCTTGAATTATTTCAATTATAGCACATCGCAATATTTCCATAGACACAGACATTCGAGCACCGAAACCTTCGCAAGCTTAGTTCAATCTTGTCGAGTGACGTGAGTTAATGTTGCACTTTGCCTGACATGAGTTGCCTCGTGGTGCAAAAGTCTAACCGGATGCTTCTTCAGACGAACTGCACCATACCAGATTGGGTTTCCGGGCCACCTCCGTCGCTTCCCGTGGAAACCTAGAAGAGAAGTTCTTGATTTCTATAGAGAATTGTACCACGCCTTCCACGCCTCCCGCGCCTTTCCGAAAGATCCTCCGAAAGCCTGTGGCTCCCCAATCCCAAACTATTGATGCCCTACCGCCATCGTAGCGTCTCATACCACGTCTCATGCTATCGAATCTCATGCTATCGAAAGAAAGTGACGTGTATCGGATGGCGTGGTGCGAGAGTAATCTCACTTGCCATCTGCGGCTTCGAATTGGCATAGATTTCTGCCAAGTCGGGCTTTTCACCGGTTCTGAGCCACCCACGAGGATCATAGGCAGGCGGACTACCCAGACTCTCCTGCAATTCTAGTCGGCTGTATCGTTGGAAAACTCGGATTAGGACGTAACTCATTTCCGTCAACGCAAACTGCTGGCCCAGGCAAATGCGAGGGCCACCATGAAACGGAATGTAGGACCACGGCTTTGGCGTCCAATTTTGCCATCGGCGGGGGTAGAACTCTTGCAGAGGCGGAAACTCAGGTCCACAGACTGGGTATAAATCCTCGTTCAAATCTGATGCAGTATGTTGTGAGTTCAGTGTCACAGGTCAAAGTTTGGGGTCCTTACGCAAAAGATGCGTTGAGTAAACCACAGTCGTCCCGGCCGGTATCCCCACGGGTCCATTGCCGTCAGAGCCACCACCTCGCGGCAAGCTGGTATCTCTGAGAGCGGCTCGGACGTTGAACGGGGCGACTGGGTAGATTCTCAAAGTCTCATTGAGGATGTACGAGAGGATCTTGATGTTTTTCAAGTCTTCGTATGTCGGCTCCGCTTCCATGCCGATATGCTGATCAATCTCTCGCCTCAAGTCTGCAACCACCTCCGGATGGCAGGCCAGTTCGTAAAAGACCCATGCCAATGTCGTCGCTGTGGTGTCGCGACCTGCAATGAGAATTGTCCGGATCTCATCGCGGAGAAATTGAGGGTCGCGGGACACCTGTAGACACTCCTGTACGAATGTGTATTTTCCATTTTCTCTTGTTGACTTCTCTAGATCGGCATCCGCCAGAGCCTTCATCAAGGTGGGTTCCATGAACCGATCGATAACCCTCAGATCTGCCTTGAACTGAGATCTGGGAATCATCCAATTCAGGGGTCCTGCGCGTTCGATGAGAGACTGTGTGTGGCGAACTCTTTCCTGGGCGTCGAAGTACTCTGAGTTCTTGTTATGGAGTGAGTCTAGTTCGATACCCATTGAAAAGTCTGCGGCGGCATCCATGGCAAATCTGTCCCAGTCAGCCATTGTTTTACATTCAAGCTGTCGAGGAATTCCCACCTGCTGAAGAGGTTCTTGATATCAACGGTCTTCTCGCCGTCAACCAGTGGCAGCAAGGCCTGAACATGCCTCTCAAAACACTGCAAATCGCTGATCCTCTGCCTCGCAAACATTGGTCGCAGACGTTGTCGAGAGTCGTGCCATCTCTGACCGTCCGACACGAAAATACTGTGACCCATCAACTCGCCCCAGTCTCGCTGGAATCTCGGTCCTTTGCCAAAGTCGTCAAACTGTATTGCCAGCATGGCTTTGATATTTTCCTGGTCTGCAGTCATTACATACCGCTGGCCGACCATGCGCACTTCAAACGTCTGCGGGTTCTTGTTCCTCTTATTCGCGAGACTTCGAAGGCAGTTCCACATGAACTTGATATTCTCGTCTCGCTGCGCATGTGCCGTGATACTGTACGTAAAGAAGAGGCCTGAAATCATGTGGTTTAGCAAGCTTTGTTGCAATGCTTATCAGGAGACTTGGCTCACCGAAAGGGTCACAGGGCCACATTTTCGGTGAGTGGCCTCCATTCCGATTGATCTTCAACTCTTCGCTGATACGGAGCCATACTGAACGAAAGACAACAATGCCCAGAAGGCCCGTGAATACCCTCAGAAGGGTCTGTCGTTGATCGCTTGACTCTTCCATGACCAAAACACCAGGATCTTGTTGGTTCA
Organism: Colletotrichum tropicicola; assembly: GCA_025962755.1. Taxonomy (NCBI): domain Eukaryota; kingdom Fungi; phylum Ascomycota; class Sordariomycetes; order Glomerellales; family Glomerellaceae; genus Colletotrichum; species Colletotrichum tropicicola. The sequence continues at coordinate 82,057 of JAOWMA010000049.1, forward strand.
AAGAGTTTTCCGTGCGAGACCGTTGGAAGTGATGTTCAGAGCTAGGTATGGGGGAGTCGCTTTCGATCGAGTAGGGGGGAAGCATGCAGTGACGAGATTCTCGACGGTCCTCAGTCATGAGCTCCTGACCCCATTCTATCTCGGACAGGTAGCTGACCATCTCCACCCGTTAGGTACCACATAGTGGTCACTTCAGACCGTTTCCGCCGAATAACCACGGCCGGCGGAGCCTAATGGGGTCAAATTCCGTGAATTTAAGCTTTTATTTACTGTAACATTCAGTGGACTGGCCCAAGCCCCCGAGGAGCAGAAGCTTGAAACTATTGAGTCAGGGGTGATAAAGTCGCCGGATGAGGATGGATGATAAATGGACGATTTAGCCGATTCAGTCCTTCCGGCCTAGCTGAAATATACTCACCACAGGGTATATAATTAGCGTTACTAAGAAAAAGTCTATTGTATTGATATAATATCAAGGCGCCTGTCATAGTGCATCCCTATTCGTCTTAACGCAAGCTTGACACTGAGTCAACACCATGGATAACGTAGAGCCTTCATAGTTTACTTAATAGTGTCTGTTGTTGCTGTTCTTTTCGGGGAAGACCTCCTACTTTGAGAGAGTCAACCATATATGTAATCACTTGACCTTCGGGTCCAACAGCCATGCAAATAGGTCATACGCAGTTATGGTAGCCAGCTTACTAGGGCCCAGTTCAACGACTTCGATAGGCAATCCCATGAAACGTTGATACCGGGCCCACTACTCTATTTCTCACCCCATGATCAGAATAGACCGCTATTAACGGTGATGTACATGTAGTCTCCTGGGTTTGCGCTGCGGGTGAACTTTTCACATATGTAACTCCAAACTGTATTTCCATGCGACAACGCAGACTTTCACGCCGGTTATGTTCATGGCTCCATTCGATCCGTCCCTATCGGCCGGCCCCTACACACAAAGACGATGTGTAACACGAACTGACTCGGGCGATATGCCATCTCCATACCTCATGCATCGCTCAAGACACAACTAGAGGGGCCTTAAAGCGCAAACTCTACTTGGTATTCCGTGTTTGGTAGAATGAAAAACCGGCTATGAAACTGCGAAATCCAGGGTGTCCTTCAGGGAGAGACCGGAGGAATAGGCGGTGTTCGTCAGATGACACCAAATTCAAAAATTCACTACGGTTTTCCATTAGTTGCACGATCCACTTGAAGATACCTGCTGTTTGGTCTAAGTTTAATCTTTGTCCAATAACTTGCCGTTCCATGTTTCTAACGTTCCAGTCTATCCGTGTTCTATTCATTTGCAATCCAGTACCGAATCCGAATCCGAAGCCCATCACCGGGCCCTGGTCCACCGCCGGCTTGTTCTGTCGACTTTTTGTTTTTCCCTTCTTCTGTCTGTCATTGTCTTCATCAAGGTCTTGTATGAAACCATTCCAAATCCGTTCCATTATCCACAATCATGGGTTGCATGTCATTAACATTTAGAATATCGAGTCATGGTCGTTAGACAAGGGCCTTCACTGTTGTCCTTATTCCCTGCATCTTCAACTTGCTGGTGGTCGTATCTTGCTTCTCAGAATACCTCTTCTCGATGGCTTCCAGACTGTGTCCTCGCGTCTCAACCATGACGAGTGCTACCACAATCGTGGTAAAGAGCGAACAGAAGGCGAAAAGATAGTACGCGCCAAAGGTGGACCTGGAGATCAGCACAGGTGTGATCAGCGCCACGACGTAATTGGCAAACTGTTCAGCAATGTTAGCCCAGTGATGCTTCGGCTGAGTGACACTCAGAAAAGGGATTCTACTCACCCAGTTGGCACTCTGAGCCAGGCTGGACGCACTGCTTCTCGTCTTCCTGGGCAAACTCTCCACCAAAAAGGTGCGGAAGCCAATCGCCCACGTTCCATTGTAAACAATGGCAAACAGGTAGATGGACACGATGACTACCCACTTTCCAGCTCCTCGGTCTGCATAAACCTTTCCAGCAGCATATAAGGAACCCATGATTAGCATCAGAGCCGTGATTCCCACGCCTCCCAGGAGACTGGACGTCCGACGTCCCCATTTGTCGGCCAAGAACGTCGCAGGAATCGTGACCGCCAGAATGACCAAGGCAGATACACCTGAAGCCAGGAACGTGGCCTGCTCACCAGCGAGTCCGGCTTGGGTGAACATGATCGGGGCGTAGTACAGGACGCCGTCTATGCCACTGAACTGCTGCATGGCCATCAAGAAGCAGCCGAACGCTGTTCTGCTCCTGTAAGGCTTCGAGAAGGCCTCGCGGAAGTCCGCGAAGGTCTGTCTCAGAATCTCCCAGACAGAAGCATTCGGGTCGTGCTCTTGTTCCTCAGTGAGCGACTGCTCCAGCAGTTCCTCACTCTCGGTTTCGTCCAGGCCCAGGCGCTCAGCCACGCGGCGAGCTTCGTCCATTCTACCTTTCCCCAGGAGCCATCTGGGCGACGGAGGGACGATCCAGTAGGTACCGGAGAAGACAAAGCCCAAAAGTGAGGCGATGGCGAGTGGTAGACGCCATGCCACTGTAGACATCCCCAGCCGGGCAGTGCCGTAGCACATGAAGTACCCGGTCACGATGCCCGTGACAATGGCAAACTGCGGCAGGGCTGTCATGATCCCTCTGACGCGAGCTGGTGACATCTCTGAGACTTGGACATAGACATTGCTTAGAAACATGCCTTCACCGACACCCTTGATGAGACGGCCGAGGATGAAGACTCCTAGAATCGGCGAAGCACATTCGATACCGGTGCCGCAGCCGTAAATAAAAGCCCCGAGAGCAAATAGGCGGACGTGGCCGAAGCGGTCAGCCATGACCCCGGAGACCAGAGCCGACAAGGCGCCCGGGATGAGGACGGAAGACACGATGACTCCGTGCATTGTGGGGGAGAAATCTCCGAACGTCTTGCGGAAGGATGGCATGGTCGTTACGGGGCCGATGCTCCCCGTGTCGAGACTATTCCACGAAACCTTGTTAGTCTGACGGGGCTCCGATAGAGAGTAGAATCACCGGCCGACGACATGGAAGATTCATACGCACCCGAAGAGCATGGCAACGCATGATGCAATCACGCTAGCTGTCACGTAGAGAGGCGCTGAAAATAGTTTCATCGTGAGAACTTCTTCACTTCTGTTTGGCCAAGAAATGCCTTGACGAAGGGAGATCGAGACTGTTTTCCCCTAGGCCCAGGTTCTCTTTTGGACCAGCTCAGCCCGATAACAAAGTCCGGTGGGCGAAAATTGGGCTTTGACCCAACGCCGCCCGCCCGGCGCTTCGCAATTCCCGATTCATCGAAACCCACTTGTAGAGTTTTGCGTTATCGTGACTTTCGGGCCCGTAAAGGTTCCACACTGGACGCCGATAGCGTGCAAAAGTTGCCAATTCCGGCAAGTTTGCCGACCAACAACCGGCGCTGGTGACGGGAGAGCTTGCATGTGAGTGGTGAGTTGTCTCAGAGACAAGCTGCATGCGCATGCATTGCCGCTTTCTAAGCATTAATCCAGTTGTTGAACGCTCACAGTCTGGGCTTGTTGAGGGCCAATCAGACGGGCCTAGAACTTTGCGGCCTGGGGGTAAAATGCAAGTCAAAGGTCGTGGCAAGCCTGAGACTTGCGACTGGTTGGTTAAGCAAGATCATGTGCTGCTACCATTGGAAGTCAAAACTCTTATTTGCTTCTTTGGATGTTAAATGAATGGCCCACACTTGCTCACATCGTGACAATTACTTGCATTTGAATACCCCTAACATAAGGTACTAGACTAATAAGCCCCGCCAAAGAAGGAACTAAAAATAAATCGCCAATAATCGATCTAAGGAATGAGGTTGTTGATAAGTTGCTTTAGTAGAAAGACCACACTACCTAATTCAGTATTGACCATCTTGCAGCAGGCCGGTATCAAGGTGATCCCTTTGAGCCTATGTCAGTGGCCCTTCTCAGAAGCCGCACGCAACCGCGCAAAAGCAGAGTCTTTTTGCGCCAGCGTGCGGGGATCATCACACTCAACCATCCTGCCATCGTCGAAAACCGCGACTCGATCAAAGCTCATGATGGTCTCAAGTCTGTGGGCAATGGCAATGATGGTGCAGCCCTGGAATGCCTCCTGCAGGACCTCCCACACGAGCTTTTCAGTCTCCAAATCCAGGCTACCATTCGAGTATCTGATTAGCATGATATTCAGCCACGTCTCACGAAGAATCCCCAAACCTACCTGCTGGTCACCTCATCCAGCACAACAACCTTACAACGACGCAAGATGGCTCTCGCCAGTGAGAAGAGTTGCTTCTGTCCCTGGCTGAAAGATTCGGGTTTCATTTGCGTGTCCAGGCCACCCGCATTTTCGACTTGTTCCCACATACGTACTCTGCGTAAGGCCTGCTGAATTGCAGAGTCGGATGATGCCTCGTACGGGTCCATGTTGGCGCGAAACGTGTCCTCGGTGAAGAAGGGGTCTTGCGGTATGGCGTTAATGCTGGACCTTAAGGACAACAAGGGGCACTCGTTGATGTCCGCAGAGTCTATCAAAACTTTTCCTCCTCGGCAGTCCACCATTCGGAAGAGAGATGACACGAAGGAAGATTTTCCACTGTCTGAAGTTAGCAATGACAAGACGATTTGCAACGAGAGTGATAGAAATCTTTTCCAACTGACCTGCCGCTCCGACCACAGATGCCGATTCTCTCTCCTGCTTCAATCACGAGATCGATGTCTTTCAGAGCCATCTTTTCAGCTTCCAACCTATTGGTGTCTTTTAGTCAAAGCCATCATTAAATTCTTTGATTCCGAGTCCACTCACCCGTAAGACACGGTCAGGTTCTGGCACTCGACCTTGCCCGACAGCGGCCAACCTTCCGGTGCGTTCCTCTCAGGTACGTCTTGTTCTCTAGGTGTTTCTTCCTCGAATCCCTTGATTCGGTCCACCGCAGTGACCGAGGTCTCCATCAAAGTCCACCCGACTATGACTGATCTAAGCATTTGACTGAGAGACATGAGATTTACCAACGCGACGGCGGTGAATCCCATGCCGGACCGGAGCTTTAGAGTGAGCGATGCAAGAAGCACAGATATCACAAGGACTACAATATTAAGAACCAGTGACAGCCATTGCTGTATCATCGGAAGCAGATAGTACGGGCGCTGGGATGCATCGAGAAGCCGGTAGTTGTGCTCGATGTGCTTCTGGCACCATCCAAATGCACGGATCGTACTAATTCCTCGGAGAGTGTCGAGAAAATGAGAACTACGGAGATTTGATGATTAGCTAATGCTTCATCAATGAAAGCCTGGGGGCAAAGATGATGGAGCTCAATGAGCAGACCATGACTCAGAGTTGAGCAACTTACTAAAGAGGACTTTTGAGCTCAAGATCAAGTGGGCGTAGCTGTTGTGACGTCCGAAGATAGAATTTCTGGACCCCATAGAACACGAGAAGTAAGACGGGATAGGAGACAGCGAGCCATGGCGATGCTGTTGCAACGAGTCCCACCTGCGCTAATGCGATGAAAGCCGTTGCAACAGTATTGAGAAGCGCGGCTGGAAGCTCGCCGTCGACAAGCTGAAGATCTTGAGAGAATTTGTTGATCGTACCCCCTGTGTCTTTGCCGCTCAGATATGGCATTGATGCTGACATGACGGTCGACAGCATTCTCTCATGCAGTCTGGCCCCTGATCTTGACACAACGGTGGTAAGGCTGTGGCGCGTGAAGAGAAACCAGCAGGCCAAGGCCACGCCTTGGAGCAAGGCGTAAACTCCCAGGTAGAAGCCGTCTTTTCCTGTAGAATCCGTCGTCCACCAATTCACCCACACCGAGGGGAAGGTGTAGAGCACACCAAATGCCGCCCCGAGGGTCATCAGGAACGCGAAGTTCGGCATCCCCACTGCATCTGCAAAGTACTTGTAAGTACGCCAGTCGCTGCGTGTGGTTGGCTTGTCTTTTTTCTGCTCTGCTGCTGAAAGTGCCGGTTTTTGCGTCTTTTCCGTCCATGCCATCCCAGCAGCGGGGCTGTCGCGGCTAGAGCAGTCATTCAACTCTTCATTGAAATACTGATCCGAACGTGAATTAACTTGGGGGCTCTCAGTCGGAGGTTTGTCCACACTGAGTGTGACGATATGATCGGCAACAAGCTGTAGCTGTTGGTCGGAACATGACAGCACAACCGTCATCTTTCTCGTGCGCAAGAGACCCTGTTTTCCCAAGAGCCGGGCGTAGATCCGACGCTTGGTGATGTTGTCCATGCCGTTGAAGACGTCATCCAGTATGACTACTGGCTTCCTCGCATAAACTGCCCGGGCAATAGCAACACGCTGCCTTTGCCCCGAGCTGAGTGCATCGCCGTTGCTCCCGACAAGAGTTTGATCTCCTTTTGGGAGTGTTCTCAAATCCGTATCCAGATCCACGGCGCGGATAACTGTTTCATACCAAACCTTGTCGACTGAGCTATATTCAATGATGTTGTCTCGGACTGTGGTGTTGACCAGATATGGTGTTTGGTCACAAAAAGCGATATCCGCACTACTAGGTTGGATGTGGACAGACCCTTGACTGAGGGGCACCTCTCCTAGTAATAATTTGCACAATGTGGTCTTGCCGCTGGCTGTTGGCCCAACCAACAGAGTAAGCTGGGACTGAGGAATCCTAATGTTGATGTCTTGAAGGAGCACTGATTCCGGCTTCCACCTAAATTCGCCGTCGCAAATGACAAAAGCCGCGGCGGTCTTTTCCTTCTCGATGAGAACACTCGAGTTCAAGATGCCGTCCCCACAGTTTGAAGAGCTTGTGGGATATACTTCATGATCGGTGCTTGAGTCGATCTTTCTCGGATCCTTGTAAGAACCGCCCTGGAGGAACGTTTGAATGCGTTCAAGGCGGTTTGCGGCCCCAAGGAACATGGGGATGTACTGAAACAAGCTCGATAGAGGCTGTGTCAGTATGACCACCAATGATAGCGACGTGAATGCCGTAGCCACGTCGAACAGTTGGTCATTTCCACTGCTTCTGGACATGGCCATGTAGATTCCAAAGGAAACAACAGGCGTGATAAAGATCGGCGTGAAGGCTTTACACTAAGTTATTTCACCTTTGAATTTGTTCCTTTTGGGTCATCGGTACAGTACCTATACAAAAAGAGAACACCTGGATCATCCTGAAGCCGTTGGCGTATCTCAACTCCTTCAGACGGAGTGATTGCAACTGGCGATGTGACTTTGCGGTCAACCCAGTCATGCGAATACCCTTCATAGACGACAATAGAGAAACTGTTGTGTCTGTTATGGCAGGTGAGAAATGGAAATTTCAAGACTGGTGTTGATGGAATCAAAGCGATTTCACTTACTCACTCTAGCTTGGAGAGCCTTCATCCATCGACTTTGACGAGGCATCGTCAACTTGTTCAAGCCAACGGTGGCCAGAAAGCAACCTATAGAAATCTTAGCTCAGAAATGGAGCCTTCATCCATCGACTTTGACGAGGCATCGTCAACTTGTTCAAGCCAACGGTGGCCAGAAAGCAACCTATAGAAATCTTAGCTCAGAAATGGAGCCTCCATTGCATACTATCATACCAGTTGCGACAATCATTGGCGCAATAGAGCCGACATGCAGCTCCCGTTCCAGCAGCCATACGGCTAAGCCGACCTCTGCTAGGTTGGCCCAGGCCTCATGCAAGACACGGAGACCTTGTGCGATTCTCTCAACGTCGGTGCTCATTAGCGTAACAGCAGCAGTGCTTTTGCCCGTCGACGGGATTGTTGTGACTTTCTTGTAGATTGCGCATACAAGGACTCCGCGAATCCTGGTCAGGTTCCGCAGTTGAAGCTGCCAGTAAATGCTTGTGGAGAGAGCAATCCCTAGATAAACTAGAACGACTGCAACAATAATGAAGTTGTCCATTCCGGCCGGCCAGTTATCTTTTTCTACTTCTTGCAGGAACTTGAGAACTGTTTTGATCAAGAGAGGCTGGCTGATGTTGAAACCCACGAGCAGAAATCTGGGTACAGCTGGGTACATCAGACGCCATCCAAGAGCACTAGTCAGGAATCGAGCAATGCCCCAGATACCTGTTGTTGTTTCGATTGCTGTGCCGTTATCAAGAGCTTTGGAAGAAAGACTCGAGGACAGCGGGTACAAGTCGTCAACAGAAAGGCGCTCCCTGTGGCCTTTTAGGAGAAGCGTGTTGAGCCAGTAGCAAAAGCCCTGATTCCATAGCCCGCTCCATTCTTCCGGACTGTAGTTTTTGCTGTTCTGGGATCCGAATCTGTACTTCTCTAATGACTCAAGGGAAGCGATTACCAGCTTCAGGCATAGGCTGGCTACTGCAGCTCCCAAGATCGATGGCTGGTACTGGTGCATCCACAGGGTCCTCAAATGGAACGCATCGAAGAGGAGCGACACGGTAAAATAAAGTAGAAGGATTGCCGAGGGCTGAAGAGATCGGGTGTGTTCTAGCCAGGAAAGCGGGCAGAAGAGACACGCATCGAAGAGAGCTACGGCTGCCGCAGCGATCGCGATATGGTTGGGTTCCGAGAAACTGCGCCGGCTCCACAAGACGAGCGAAATGAGTTGAAGAGTCGCGTAACTCGCAATTGCAGCCTGTGACCATTGTGTATTAGGTAGGCTCAACTGTCTAGATTTGAGTGAGGATCGCTGTTGCACACGTACCAACTTCAGGATTCGCAGAGTCCGCCCTTGAATGCCCATAGGTTCTCCTGCCTGTAAGGAATGCAGTCGAAGTAGAGCCAGTATTAATACAATTGAAGACGGTAAGAGAGATAGAATGCTTTGCTCAAAGAGTAAAGCAAAGTCAAAAACCGACGCGTGCTCCTGAAAGGGGCGCAGTTCCTCCATGCTCAATGTTAGAGAGAGCCAATGGAGGGTCTACAGTGAGTTTGGCACCCTTATCGTGAGCACACCTCGTAAGATTTTATCCACAGGATGTTAGATTGTGTCCAGTAGCTACAAGTCTTTCAGTTTTAAATATTTGTTGAGCTTTTGGGTGCCTAGAGCGCTGCCGTTGGTTCCAGGCCAAGCCGTTGGTTCCAGGCCGGGCCGCTGGTTACCGTGCTGTTGAATTGAGATTGACAGTAAACCACCTGCCTGATCGGACAATGCCTTTAGCACCTGCCTCTTTAGCGAGATACGAAGGTATTTCGCTTCAGGACGTGTTCCTTGCATGCCACTCGCAGACGCACGCAATTCACCTGAAAGTCGACGTATCAAGTATCTCACACCGCCGTCGACCAACGACACCCTTATCAATCAAACACTCGGGGGCAAGCATGTCACTCACCTCAATTCACTTGTGTTAGGGATCATAAATTGAACATGTCTCAAATGAACCCACCATTGCTAAAAACAGAGGCTGGTAGCTGGGACTGAACAACGGCTCTATGTATGGCGAAGGAAAATAAAACTGGACAAACTAAATCAAGACTGGCCAACATTCATGTGACTTTGGCTCCCTTTTGATAACAAATTTGACGATTTCTCGACTGGAAAGGATTGTTTCTCGTCATCACAAATTCAGGCTTATCCGACCCTTGCCTTGCACCGTGGCCAATTGAACGCTAGCTAGGTACCACTGCCTCAAACCCTGAACCTTCCACGACCATCACTTTCCAAACTACGAACCATCAGAATTCTTCGTCTCCTTTTCTGTTGGCTTCCTGCCGTAGATAGAATAGCTAAAGAAGAAGGATTAGCTCATGAAAGATCCAAATGATTGATAGAAGCGACTCACATGGGCCAGTATGCGTGGATCGCTCTGTTCTTCAAGTCATTCCGAACGCTGATCAAGAACACGAGAACTTCTTCTCTCGTCCAACCATGAGCTCTGGTAAGGGGAGCCATGGTGAAGCCCTCCCAGCCCGCAAGTGTATTATCAAGATTCCACAAGCCTAGCTCCTTATACTCATGATCTCTTGGCCATCCGTTGGTAGGCCATTTGAAAATGTTCATTTTGACATCAACAAATCCGACTTCCTTCATCATATCAACAAGTGGTGGAACGTGCTGATAAGGTCGCCCGAACATGACTGAGGCCTCATACATGAGGTCAACGCACCTCGAAAGGGCAGAGTCTGGCTTTAGAGTACCATCGTCAGATTTGGGGAAGAGATCAGATTCTTGGATCTCAAAGTAGCCGCCGGGCGTGAGGTGCCTTAGCTATAGTCAGAGTGGTTCTTAAATGACACGTTTATCAATAATGCCTATGTAGGGATAGAAGACACGTACGCAAATGCCTTCGTGATAAATGTCTTCCAGTCTTTGACCGCGGAGTTCATCATCCGGCTGTGAATGTAGTCAAATGGCTGGGAATAAAGCCATTCTTCGTCCATGTCGTCAATCTCAAACTTGACATTCGAGGGCACGCTGGTACAGTCAGCACAGGAAGCAGCCGAGAGAGGAAAGCCTGTATTGGTGAACGGCAGATAATTTTGAGATATTTTGACTTACAATTCTGGCATTGATGCGGACAGGTCTATTCCAAGCACCTAGAGCCCGGGCAGGTTAAAAACGTCAACATCCGGGGGCTAAACTGCTCACGTCTGCTTCTGGGTGATCCTCGCCGAAGTCAACGGCCCAGATCCCACTTCCTGTTCCAACATCGAGAACCCGTTTGACGTTCCAGTCCGAGTCATTCGGAGGAGCCAGACCCAGCGCGTTGTCAAACGTGAGCAAGAACATGTGGTGTTGCAGGTCTGCCTCAGCTGTTAATGCATCAACAGTTTAAGTCGTTGACCAATGAGTGTACCTAGTCTGTCGCGCTCAGTCTCGTCGTTCGGAATGGCATATTCTGTTTTTCGTGAGAAACTTCACCTCAATCGCTTCATCGACTGACTGGAGGCGTGGGCGAGTAAAAGCTTACTTCCATCCTTGTACTTATGATAAGTCCGTCCATTCTCGATTCGATATTCCCGAATTGAGCTACTGATACTCGTGCTTGAAGATGCAATGCTCTAATAAGCTGGTCAGTGGCAGCTTACGAGGACGAGATATAAGATTGATAATCACGTATTATTGCTACGGACACAATCTTGCTTACCTCTCCGAGCTCTGATGAGCTGTCATCAGTGAGCTATGTATACTGGCGTTAGAGAAATCACGAGCACACATTTGGCGGAGGTACACAGCCCACCTCTTCGGGAACGAGATTCAAGGTGTTGTTGGCTTGAACAGGGGCGTCGTTCGCCGCATCGTCGGTGCCACACATGGTTGGGTGACAGCAGGGACATCAATCTGGCATGAGGAGAAGATCCATAAGCTCAGAGTTGAGGAGAGCGATATTTAATCTTTCGGCGAACGCAATCAGTCGATGCTACCCCTCTTCTTGGCTGGAGATAACTATGCAAGTCGGAGGCAGGGAGCAGCAAACAATCCATCTACGGTGCTGCCCGTGGGGACAACTTCCCTAAACAGAAGTCAAGCCCCGTAGTAAACCAGCAGAGCTGAACCGGAGGATAGCCCGACTCCGATCCCCCTTGAATGACAGATCAGATGATTTTTCGTGGCAGCTCCTGATTGGAAGCCATTCCGTCGGTTCATCCTGTCACACTGTTGTTCATCAAAAGTTCTCGTATGAATGCAGGAGGGTCCCATTTTCGCTGCTGTGCACATCAGTGTCCTCTGTTCCCCCACCGCCCAAAGCTACTTGCTTTGCGGACTGAATCTACCCATGTATGATTTGGGAATCTCAAGCCCACAAGACTGAGAGAACGGGATATGTAATTGCTTCCTCACAACATATACCATGGCAATGGTCCGTGGTGTTGTTGGCTTTTGTGATTCGTGAAATTGAAGCTGTTCGGACCATGATGAACAATCCAGCAGGTGACCGCGTATACATCCATTGTTAACAAATAATTTTCAAGCGCAACTTGAATTCCCGCGCAGAGATGCGAGATACTCTCTTGGGTATAACATCTGAAGTAAGGTACCGCGGCAATGTCCTGATCCGCCACAACCGATGGAGACTACCTGCATCGGTATGAAGAAGCCATGAACGGGACGGGAAGAAATAAAGACAATGCTCTCGTATGCTAGAAATTCCATCAATTTCGTCATATTAGTGATATGGAGGAGAAGCCCAGTATTTCATGGGCTGCCGGGTCCCCACGGCTGTGTTGGTCTTAAGTCCACATACATTTTGCATGCCCCCTGCAGCCTGGGCTGGCATACGGGTATGTGCTTCAACTCGCTCATCAACGCGTTCTTTCCAAAAATCTCACCTGTGTTCTTGCAATATTCCGGCATTACATTTTCTCATCTATTGGCTCAAGCCCCAGGACCAGGGCTGTGGGCTACGAAGAACGGCAAAATTCCTTATTAACCTACACAACAGCCCGACTCACAGAACCGCAAGCCGATTGCCAGCAGCCGGCCGCAGAAAATTAGCCTTGAAATCTGCGCCTCAATTGATCAATGAAAGCAACGGCAGGCTGCAGCTGATATTATGCTCCATCCGTAGCGTTGTGGTGGATTTACGGGACTCGGAATCAATTTGTCGGACGGCCTCGGTGCTTTTCTAAGAGAACGAATTGAACAGAAAGTGAACGTGCGCCAACTTGAATATCCTTGGATCCCTTTTGGCCCGCTTCTGCTGGTTGTCAGACCTAATCCGCTTTTAGGCATCTACCCTGCTAATGATGATGCCTCAAGCCAAACTCGAGGCTTTGATTATACCTGACAGCTTAACTTCCGCATACACAATATTTATCCAGAACACTACAGTACCTCAGTTATCATGTAATTCTCTTCAACTTTGCCACCAGCGACTCAGTGTCACACAGGAGCTACTTTCGTCTCGATTAAATTGGTCTGTTTCCGTCCCCCCTTGATATTCGAGTGTTATAGACCATGTAAGGTTCTGCCTCAGCATCCACCAAATCTTTTGGAGTAAGGATAATTTGAAAACCTCCCTGTCATTTTGTAATAGAAGTGAAGCTTGTAGGGAGATCTTGGAGCCGATCCGTGGCCCTTCCATCGAGACGAACACGACCGTTGCGAATTTAGTGCGAAGAAGCAAAACCCTCTGGATTTTGGTGACTTTATTCGAGTAGAGCGATGGGAAGAAATAGAACAACACAGTTCTCAACATATTATCGGTTATGGAATGAGAGAGATCCAGCCCATGGCAAACCACTTTTCCCGCAGGTTCGACGAGATGTTGTGCAAGTTGCGGACTAAGCTGTATATGCATAAAGTTATGCACGCCCCGATACTTGCACAATGTCCAAGCTCTTGGCGATAGGCGATAAGCCGAAAAGGTCGTGATCTGAACGCACTGAGGATTCAGATGTCGCCTCGGCACGGCCGCTTCCCGTTTGGTGAAAATGTTTGCTTGGAGGAAAACAAAAAACAGAAAATGAATGCTGGAGATGGATGTTTCATCCAGCAAGAACGCCACAACGTCCACCGCTCACGATGTTGAGCGGCACATGTCTTAGACTGACACTAGCGGTCGCCGTCTTCCTTATCGCGGCGATCCTGCTGGTGCCCCAGCTTCCCCACGTCGGCTACAACGTGCCCACTCAGACCGGAACCCATGCACCAAGACCAGGCACACACGCGCCGGCCGGCGGGCCCAAGTCCGAGCCCGACAAGAAGCCACAAGACACCATCGCCGTCGATGGCGCCGCTAGTCCCTCGCCATCCCTCGATCCGGCAGTTGCCGCGACACCGCATGCCGTGACGCCTGCCGAGGGATCGGCAGCGAAGCCCACCTCCGGCGCTACCGGCGCCGACGCGAAACCCGGCGATGCGGCCGTCTCGAAGCTTGAAGTGGGCCAGTCGCTGTCGCCGTTCCTCCTGGCCTCCCCCTCCGGCCGCTACGAGCTGCGCCTGCTCGACAGCGGCTCGCTCTCGCTCCTCGACACCAAGACCGACGCCGAGCTCTTCACCTCCGACACCGAATACCACTGGCCCGTCGCGTGGCAGGTCGAGCTGACGCGGGGGGGCGTGCTGATGCTCTCGTGGTCCAACGCGACGGCGGCGCCCTACGGCGCGACGCCGTGGACCTCGAACCTCCTCGCCGACTGCGCGTCGACGGACTCCAGCGAGAAGCCCGTGCTCGAGCTCCTTGACTCGGGAGAGCTGCGCATCCGCGCCGGCGACGAGACGACGTGCCGCCTCCACCGCGCGGCCGACGACATGGGCCGCCTCGCCATCGTCTACACGGGCTTCCTGCGGACATACCTCAAGACGTGCAAGGACCAGAACGAGAAGCTGGTCAAGACGTGGACGGGCACGGGCGGCGCCGACGTGCACGTCTTTGCGTACCTCGAGGACGTCTACCACGACTCGGGCGACGAGGTCTCGAAAGAGAGCATCACGAAACACCTCAAGTCCTGCTTCGGCGAGGCCCTCAAGACGGTCGAGGTCATGAGGCTGAACGACGTCAAGGAGAGCGCCGCCGACCCGCCCGACGTGCTGGTCGAGGCGTGCGGCGAGGAGAGGCTGAACCACCAGCTCAGCCAGTGGAAGGCGCTCTACCTCGCGGGGCGGCAGGTGCAGCGCTACATGGTCGAGAAGGGCGTGTCGTACGACTACCTCTACAAGGGCCGCCTGGACCTGCGGTTCTGGGGCGACTCGCCGGCGCTGTCGTCCCTGAAGGTCCCCGAGAACGGGATACTCGCGCCCCGCGTCGCGCTGGATTGGACGTGGTACGCGATGCTGCACGACGGCGAGCTGCGCGCCGGCGTCACGGACATCACGGCTTTCGGGCGACCCAACGCCATGTTCACGTACCTCGCGCTGTACCGCGAGTTCGTCACGCTGCGCACGCTGGAGAAGGAAGGTGCCAAGTGGAAAGGGTTCAATACAAAGTCGAGGGAGAAGAAGGCCGACGGGCAGGAGGGGTGTACACCGGAAGGGATACTGGCTTACTGGCTCCGGATTAATGGGATTTCGGTGAAGACGGACTGGCGGTTCCAGATGGGATTGTTGCGTGGGGATGGGAGGGTTATTTTCACATGTCCCGAGGGCAGGGGCTGGTTATGTCCTGGTTTTATACCACAGGTTCACGATGACGGCACCTTCTTTTGAGTTGCTACAGAACGGTTTAATAATCGGTTTAAGAATGACAGTATTTTGATTCTCGGGGGACAAGTACATGTCTCTTGCTCGTGCTCTTGATTACATGTCCGCTCGCCGGGCCCTAATCAAAAGTCTAGACGACGCATGAGGACGGTTTGTAGCAACTGTGGCATTGAATCACAGCTTAAACCGGGGGAACAGCACGCCGGTCAGATTCTTCAATGTTCATCATTCGATATCAAAACTTGTGACACTGCAGGTTGGGTCCAAAAGATCTTGAAGACAGCCCAGAAAATGAACCTCATGCATCCTCGATTTAGTATTTTAGATTCAGCAGGCACTCTTTTGAGTCTTCATACGTAATTGTCTGGTTTTTTTGTGAATATCTCCTTCTCATATATGTGCGCCCAAGATTCTATTCATCGCCCAAGATATCGAAAGGGTTCGAGGACGCCTTCTTCTCCGGACGCGCCGGAGCTTCACCTTCAGCCCTCTTCTTCCTCTTTTTCTTCCGGTTCTTGGCCTCTTTGGATGGCAGGAAGTCGCTCTCTGGGATCTCGAGTGCGTCCGCCAGCTTCGTCAATCCACCGCCAGCACTCATACTCGAGAGGAGAGATATTGTCCCGTCCACATTCGGGTACTCTGTGAAGGCGGGCAGCGTTGCAAGAAGCTCATGAAGCTGCCCCAGCCCTTCTGGGGCAGTCACCGATTCTATCTCTTCCAGAAGATCAAGGACTTGGGCGAGAATGCGGAGAGAATACAGGGTCGCTTGCACCTGCGCTGACAAGTGGACAACGTCCCACGGGACGAGACCAGAGCCCTCTTCCACAGAAAGGGCTTGCTTGATTGCACTGACCGGTGCCTCCAGTTTGCCATCCGTCTGCGAATAGGAGAGGATTTGCTGGAGAGCCACCGCTTGCCAGAGCGAGTCCTGCTGTCCCAAGTCATCTTTGGCTTGTTTCAGCGTTTCGAAAAGAAAGTCTGCGTAATCCCTGATGGAGGGCCGAGGAAGAATGACCACATGCTTCCCCTGGTTTGTTCCGGAGTATACCCTTCTATACTCCCTGACCGGGGGCATTGCCCCGGGTCGTAGTAGAGATGCCAGGCTGTACGCCAACTGTCTCACAGAGGCGCTGCTATCCCATGCGCTTGCACGGGCCGGGCAGTCGAGCATAGGTGGGAGGCACATCATGCAACCTTCTAAGGCATTTTTGCCCTCGATGGAGTTGGCGGCACCTGAGTAGCCCACGCATTGCAGGATAATCTCCGAGAGTCTCGCATCGAGCTTGGGGTTCTTCAGGCTGCCGAGTACTGGCACAGCGCTCCAGTCCGCGGTCTCCATTATTTCGTAAGGCTTGCAGAATTCGCGAAAGTCCTCAGGGTCTAAGACACTTCCTTTGCAGCTCTCAAGGACCTGTGAAAACTTTGGCCGATTGGATTTTGATAGTTCATACCCGAACCGGCGCATATCTTGGTCGCCGGGGAGGTTCAACCTCTCTGCGACGTCCGTGGGTGAGAACTTCAGACCCAAGAGACCGTCTTTGCCATCAGCAGACCCAAGGTGGAGGTCTTTAAAGAAGGCGACGGAGCCCTTGTTGAGATCATGGATGGTCAGGTCAGAGTCGGAAGTCAGAATAGTTCCGCCATTTTTCAGCACGTCGTCGGCGCAGTAAGCATCAGCTTCTCCTGGGACCAAGCGAACCAATGCCGAGTATCTGTCCTCTTGGTCTAGCTTGTCAACCACCGCAGCGACCAAGAACGGCGCAGGCGGGGTGAGCGGCTGGTCCCTCCGTGGTGCGTCGGTAGGGAACAGGCGAGGCAACGCAGGGTTCGTTGCTGCCACTTGCTTCGCTGGGCACGCATTGGGAAACGACGAATGGAAGAGCTTCAGTTGGGTGGACACTCTCAGTATCCTGTCCAGGCGGACTGGCAACTTCGAGGGTGGGAGGAAGCCGTCAAAGTAGATGGCCGCTCTGCGATGCGTAAGTCTTCAACATCCGTCTCTGGTCTTGACGCCAGGATGTGGTACATAGCAATGTCGTGGCTTGTGAGCTTATCCAGCCACGCGACAGTAGTTCTGCCGAGGAGTTCGTACGAGGGAAGGCCGGTGCTGCTCCGCGTACACAGATGGTACATGTGATAAGCCAGCGCCGGGCCATCAATCACGACCCGGTCACCATCCAAGGGCGCCAGAACGCCGTACGGGGCGAGATGGTTGATCAGGTGAGGAATGCCCATTGTGTGCCGTGGTTAAATCGCCAGAGCGAGCCACGCTTGCAGGTGTACGCTGGGCGGCGCAATGGTCCGCCTTCGGCCGGTTCGTGCGCTGAAGAGCTTGATGCCGGCTGCACTTCCCCAAAAGAGCATTGCGGGGTCCCAGTGCCCGACACGGTGCAGCTGGAACATTTGGCGGGAACGGGCTCACCTCGGGCCGGATAAATACAGTGTGGATGATGACAGTTTACAGCCAGTTTTCGTTGCCGCACTGTCCCCAGCCCCCACCTTGCGGCCCAGGTGCTCCGTCCCCGTTCGTCGGCTTAACCGCCCCTGGTCAACTCAATTTTTCCTTTCGCAGGCAATAAAAGCTCCCCGCTACGCGAACCAAAACTCTTCGTCCTTCGCATCCTTTTGCAAAATGCGCGGCACTCTCATCTTCGCGGGCTCTTCATGCCCGGCCCTCACTACTCAGATATGTGAGAACCTGGGCATGGCTCCTGCTGAGGCGGAGCTTACCCAATTTTCCAATGTAAGCTGAAGTGCGATCTTTGTTCCTTTGGTATCCATCCCGAGGACAAAACTTGCTGCCGTCGACACCACCCCACGGCGGGGAGAGGCCTACGTCCCATCGTGGCCTCTCTACTACCGCCTTGATTGGATCAATTCCAAACTTGTTTGGACTCCCTGTTGAGGCTGACCCGTCACACAAAAGGGCGAGACGAGCGTGCGAATCTTGACCAGCGTCCGAGAGAAGGATGTCTTCGTCGTCCAATCCGGCAG
Organism: Colletotrichum tropicicola; assembly: GCA_025962755.1. Taxonomy (NCBI): domain Eukaryota; kingdom Fungi; phylum Ascomycota; class Sordariomycetes; order Glomerellales; family Glomerellaceae; genus Colletotrichum; species Colletotrichum tropicicola. The sequence continues at coordinate 100,106 of JAOWMA010000049.1, forward strand.
CGCAAATGTCAACGACACCATCATGGAGTTGTTGATCATGATCTCGGCCTGCAAGGGTGGCTCGGCCAACAAGATCACTGGTAAGCATGCCTCCCCTTCGCCATCGCGTCTTATCGCTAACCCCGCCATTCCAGCCGTGCTCCCGTACTTCCCCTACAGCCGCCAATCCAAGAAGAAATCGCATCGTGGCGCGATCACGGCGAGAATGCTTGCGAACCTCCTCGGCGTCGCTGGTGTGAAGCACGTCATCACCGTCGACCTTCACGCCTCCCAGATGCAGGGCTTCTTCAAGTGTCCTGTCGACAACCTTCACGCCGAGCCGTTGATCGCGAGGTGGATCCGGCACAACGTGCCCAACTGGAAGGAGGCTGTCGTGGTTTCCAAAAACGCCGGTGGTACCAAGCGTGTGACATCGCTTGCGGATGCTCTGAAGCTCAACTTTGGCATGGTCACTACCGAGAAGAAACGTGGAGGCAACATGACTTCTAGCATGATCATGCACCATCTCGACAATTTGGACCGCGAGCCTGTGCTGGAGAGCAGTCGGCAGACCCCGCCCCCAGTTAGGCCCTCAACTCCTCCGGCCACCGGCCGCGCTGCCAGGGTGCGAGCAGATGCGCAAGGCTCTCCTCAGCACACTCAGCCCCCGCGCTCTCATCCGCGCACAATGGATGATCGGCCTACAACTCCCACACAATCCAAGCCGCACGACGGCCCCGTCGATGACGAGGAGAGCGACGCTCAGTATGATGACCGACGCGCTCACGAGGTCACGCACGGCCGGCTGGTTCAAGGTCACATTGTTGATGACGACTATCCGTCGCCAGCCACATCAACGGCCGGTGGCAGTGTTCGTGACGACGATCCTATGACCATGTCCCAGGCATCGTCGTTCTTCGCTCCTCAACCCCACGCTCTGGGTGGCTCCGGTGACGCAGCCCCCGAGTCTGACGAGGAAGACGAGGTTCTCAAGGATCCCAAGGTTGAGCACATGATCACCTTAGTCGGCGATGTCAAGAACAGAACCGTCTTCATCGTGGATGATATGATCGATAAGCCCGGATCCTGGATTGCTGCGGCCGAGACCGTGGTGAAGAAGGGACGCGCCAAGAAGGTGTATTGCATGGCCACCCACGGCGTCTTTGGCGGCGACTGTCTCGAGCAGATGCAGAAATGCGAGTGCATCGATACCATCCTCGTGACCAACAGTTTCCCGATCCCCGAAGACCAGGCGAGACGGACCCCCAAGCTTGTCGTCCTCGACCTGTCTTTCCTCCTCGCCGAGGCTATCCGCCGCAACCACTATGGCGAGTCGATCTCTCCCCTGTATCAGCACATCTTGGACTAGGCTGTCCAGTTAAGAGCGTGAGGCGGGATTTGTTTTTTTGCGAAATCACAGATCGCTTGACACGGCTTCTTTCTTGCTTTCTCTTGTGAGACTGGACCCTGGATTATGTTTCCAGATCCAGCCTTGTGTGGCATACTGGGGGGAACGGCATTAGCGCGGCGTTCTGGACGGCGGCACGGCAAAGTGGAAAAAGCCAGAATGGCGGCACACAAAAAGGAGACCTGGAACGGTCTGCCGCCAAAACCTACATGGTCAGTATTAGACATGAATGATGATCTTGATACCTCTCAACCGACCGCTGCCTTTTGGAGTGTGTCTGCGAACTGATGTTTTCCTCTCACGGAGCTGGGCTGAGCCATCGCGCTCACCCTTCTTCCCCAACGATGCTGTCTTTTGGACAGCAAGGGCTTCTTTCATCCCAGAATGAGTCCTTAACGGAGCGTTGGCAGATTAACTCGATTACAAGAAGACACCTCGTTCAGTCTGCCTTTTGGCAGTCACCACCTCCGGGATGGGCGGACGAGGGGTAAGAGAAACCTTCGAACATCCTTCAATGTGACTTGTGTGTTTTGATGTAGACGCGAATGTCATGGAGTCACGCGGTCCAGTGATGGCAACATGCTTTCTTTTTCTCTCGTATTTACAGCTAGGATAATAATACAGTCGATGCATCCTCACTATCGTCTTCAACGTCGTGACATCGTCCCAAGAGCAAGCCCTCCAGTCCGTCCGTCGTTGCTTGCATCCATCGTACCTCCTTCAACACAAGCTAAAGTACAATCCATACACCACCTATCTTCCTCCCGCGAGAAAAAAAAAAAACAAAGCAATCCCTCACTCAAACAACTCCCACCCGTGGATCTCGTCCAGCAGCTGCAGATACGTGCTCTTCTCGTCCTCCTCCTTGACGGCGGCCACGTCCTTGAGCAGCTCCTCGCCAAAGTTGCCCAACCCAGCGGCCTTGATAATGCGCCACGCGCGCCGGAACTCGTCGCGGATGGCCACGATGCCGTTGTGCGTGACCGTCCGGGCGACGTTGTGGTCGAGCTCGAAGGGGTCCTCGATGGCGAAGAGGTAGCGGTGGCGCACCTCCTTCACCTCGCCGTTCTTGTGCGCCGCCGCGTTCGTCTTGCCCGCGGCGACGGTCGGCGACGCGACTTCCTGTGACGTCGTCGTCGTTGCGTCGACTGTGGGCGTCGGCGGGTCCATGGGCGATTTGAGGCCCAGGTGGCCCGCGGGAGGGGTGTCGGCGCTCGGGGAGTTGACGCTCGCGTTGGGGCGGTACTCGATCACGGTCTTGGCGCCCGTCCAGCCCTTCTCGGACTTGGAGAGCAGGCCGCCCGGGGTGCGGATACTGAGGACGTCGCGGCCCCAGTCGTAGCCGCGGCCCGGGTAGGTGCTCATGTTGCCGTTCTGGGCGTAATACTCGAAGAAGCCGCGGAGGAGTTGGCCGATGGATTCGCGGTTGCCGTTGAGCTGGCCCAGCTGGGCGAGGCGGCGGATTTCGACCTCGTCGCGCCAGAAGCCGACGAAGCGGCCGCGGCACATGATGGAGTCGTCGAGGCCGGTGGGGGAGACGCCCTCGGGCGGGGGCGGGGGGCCGAGCTGTTGGAGGTTCGGGCAGACGAACGGCTGCACGACGTTGACGAGGTAGTGCAGCATCATCAGGACATAGCCGTAGCTGCTGAGGGTGCCGCGGTAGGGGGTGTTGATGCCGCGGACCTTGGCCCAGTGCTTGATGAAGAGGACCAGGGGCCGGACGCGGGGATCCGTGTGAGAATAGCAGCGCAGCAGGAGGGTGTTTTGCAGCGCGAGGTGGGCGGCGAAGTTGATATCGCACTGGACGCCTACGCCGTTCTTGGGGAACTCGAGCTTGTCGCGGTACGGGTCGCGCGGCTGGTTGACGGCCATCTTGGCGGGGTCCTTGATGTCTCGCATGCGCTTGATAACCTCGATATTCTGTTTGGTGACGGGGACAACGTAGTCGTAGTGAGGGTCTTCCGCGTTGCTCTTGCGCATGGGGCCGCGGAGGATTGAAACATACTGCCTGATGTCGTTTTCGAGAGCGGGTTCGTACAGGTGGTGGTCCAGGGCCTTTTCCAGTTCGGATGCGAGCTGGAGGCTCTTGTGACGGCGGGCGACGGCCGGGATGCTGAGACTTTCCTGGCTGCCCTCGACGAATTCCCGGACTTTGGTGCGGACGCTGCTGGGCCAGACGCCGGCCGTGTATCTGTCGATGATGAGCTGCTTGGCTGTTTCCAGTTGGTCAGCGCTCCGAGGTCGAAGTTGAGACACAATCTTCAGGGCCCTGGCGTGATATGCAGCCGCCGCCTCGTGTTGGCTCTGTTCGAGAGTGAGCACCTGGGCAGTCGGCAGCTTCCTAAGCTTTTCCAGGTGAAGCTGAAGTTGCTTAGTATACGTCAGGGGCTCGATTCCGAAATGCGGCTGGTCCTGGAGCGCTTTCCACGCTGCGATCAACATCCGAGTCGAGTCCTCGGCATCCTCGGGGCCTGCGATAGCAAGATCTGCCTCACACAACATGACAATTCTTTCGCCCTCCATTTGTGCATACACACCCGCCAGTGAGCGATAGTTGGGGACATTGGGAAGGGGTTTGAAAGACAAAGAGTGGCAGGCCGATAGTCTGCTCTTCAGCTTCGGATCTCGAAGACCCAAGAAGAAGGCCTCGCAGACTTTGTTCAGCAGCACATAGTCCTCCTCTGTCAACTCCCGGCAATTCGAGAGGGTAACATCGCGGCCTCCCAGCTTTCTCAGAGTCCGCTTTGCCACATTATAGTAAGCGGAGAGTGACTGATTGTCGGGCTGCCGAATTTTCAATGTTTGCGACTCGCCTGAGACAGTAAGAGTGGGAGACGGGACGTCGAATCTCTGATCCGCCGGGTCATCCGTTGATTCTTCAGTGGCATCTTTGGCGTGAGTCGTCTCTCCGTCGATGTGCTCTTCCTCGTCGGCCGCGTCCGCATGGTCAGTGTCAACGATGCCCTTGTCCCACTTCTCTCGCTCCTCCAACAGGTCAAGTCGCAACTTCTCGGGAGGTTTCTGACAGAGTTTGATGATTGGGACCCTCGTCCGAGTGAGAAGGCGAGCGCCGAGACCGACGTCGAGGAATGCCTTTTCGATAAGTCTGGGGATTGGAGAGTCTGCAGCGTCTGGTTGGGGTTGGGACAAGGGCGAAATGAGGCCAAGATCCATGTCTGATGCCTTTGTGGCAAAGCCTGAGGACAGACTTCCAAAACACTTCAGCTCTACGGAAGGTGGAGGAAAGTTCTCGATACCGTTCTGGCCCAGCTCGTATTCTGTGATGGCGGCGCGGCAAACTTGCTCAATCTTGAGCCGGAAGTTCTCTTTCTCGGCAATTTCTTCTCGCTCAATCTCGGCACCAGCAACGAGTGTGTTGCAGAGTGCTTCCAGAAAGGCTGCCTGGTTCTCCAGCTCCTCAGGCCGAACCTGGTGATGTGGGCCACGTGGGCTGTAGAGTGCGCCATGAGGATTTCGCGAAAATCGGGGTGATCCATTGTCTTGCCGAGGCCCGAAGTGAGGCTGGTCGTGATGGAACCGAGATGTGTCGACATTTGGGAGATGATGAGGTCCGTTGTGCCTTGGCGTGTGAGGTTGTGCGCCGTATTGGGCAGGTACTTGACCCTGCCCGTGGTAAGGACCTGTGTGATGAGACCTACCACCCTTGTGGTGAAATCCGGGCGTGTGAGACTGATGACCTGGTGAGCTCGAGTAGGGTCTTCCATAATGAGTTGGTGGCGATGGTCGAGGGTCAATGGGAATAGACAGCTGTGCGTTCATCTGGCGTCTCTGGGCTTGATTGGGACGCTTTCTGGACACCTTGGGCGAACCCGGAGGCTTTCCGTCCGTGGAAGCGGAGGAAGAAACATGGTCGTTATTGGAAACTTCTGCATCGCCCGGTACATGGACACCATTGCCAGGGAGAGTCGCGCTCGTCTGCGGGCTGTCGGAGAAGTGAGCTGGTCCGCTTCCCGGGGCGGCGTTGGTGAGAATCAGATTTCTCAGGCGATCCTCGAGGCCGTGAACGCCAGGCGGGCCGAAACCGGCCTGTCCCTCACTACTCTGCATGGCAGTTGCTTGGCTGTGAGCCTACTCTCATGTGAAGAAGTCGAAAGTGGCCAGAGCTTGGCGGTGGTGATGTTGCTGTGGGGTTGGATGAGCTTGATGCTTTTGGCGTTGGATCGTGGCGGCCAGTGCTTACCTGCTTAGGCGCGTCTGGTCAACATGACCGATAATGAGTGTTGCAGTTGTGATTGCGCTCAGTATCAAAGAGAAATTGAGTTGAACCACAGGCTAAAAACCAGTTTCCGGCTGATCACCTCATTCGTGTGTTGTAAATCCGGAGTGAGGTGAAAGCTGTACGTGGGGAAGGTACATCCCTTGGTGAGGGGCTACAGTGAAGATGGGACTGGCACTGTGCAAACAGGGTGGGTTTCGGCCACTCATCTACTGTGCGAAGGTTGGTTGGCTGGCACGGGTTTGTCTCCAGTTGGATTGACAGCCCGTAGAAAGCCGTCTGACCAGGAGATACTTAATGGCTCTGTCTGTTCTGCGTCTCTTCAAGGTGTCTTCTGCTTCCTTTGCTTTTTGTCTGCATGATTGCTTTTCATAGTATCGTCGATCTCAAAATAGAGTTCAGATATGTTGAACTATTTGGGGGGAGAAGGGGTTCCGGCCAGATCATCGTGGTATATAGAAGAAAATTGCATTGAAGCTCAATTTACCTCCATTGGAAACCAGGAACAACTCCTACCAAAAAAGATGACGGTAAGAGCTTGCCGCAGGAGCTCTGATTCCAAGCGCCTTCCCGAGGTATGACGTCCTGGCAAGGCTAGTCCCTTTCAAATGCGGCTGCCGGTGGATTGTCAGGCACTGTGGGCGACCCGCCAAGAAGTAGCGTTTCCTTGAAACCGCAAAGGCTAAGTATTTTGCGCCAAAATTTGCCAGCCGGGTACAAGCGGCGCCGTACCTCGACCAGGTCACCGCCCAGCTTTTCTGCAAGCTCCTGCTTCCCTGCCTGGAGCTGACTGCGCCTAAATCTTAGGCGCGCCTTCCAATAACCTTCCCGCAACCACCTCCTCGTCTGCTCTTTGTCATCTCCCCAATTCCTCCGTCTTCGCGGCATCAACCGTCTCCATTACAACGCAAGCTCTCTGACTTCCGGTTCAGATAGCTCTGCAACTTTTGAGGAGGAATCATACTCGACCGGTTTGACTAATCAGCGTGTCTGTTTCGTCGGTTTGCGACGCTTGCGACGCCTGCGACGCCGTGCCTTCCGCCGACGTCACGTCTCGTCCACGCCTCATCGCGTCGCCGATTTCCTACCACGATCCGGCTCGCCGCAGCTCTCAGAACCGTACAGCCGAACCACGCTTCTCTCGGAAGTTCCTGGTCGAAACCCTGCCTAGTCGTATGCCACGGTCGATACAATGAGCGCGCCTCCGCCTGGCCTGCCCAACGGCCAAAACCCCAATGGCCAGCCTCGTCCGCCTCCGATCAAGCGACGGCCTCGTGGAGACCCCCTTGTTGCCCGCAAGCGACCCGGGCCCCCGAGGCCAGCGGCTGCGCGACCCGGGCCGAGCACTCTACAGACCGCGGCAGGCGCCCGGCCGTCTCCCGGCGCGTCAGGCCATCTCGGAGCACAGCGTCTCGAAACCGAAGAGGAAATCAAGGCCAGAAGAGCGGCAAACGGTGGCTGGCTTGATCCCGCCCCTCAAAATGTGAGAGAGTTCAAGATCGTGACGACGAAAAAGGCATTGAAGGATGGTATACGACATCACATCATGAAGCTCTCCTCCTCCAAGGCGGACCTCGAGCAGAGAGGCATCGATCCCACGAACCAGGACGAATTCACTAGACCTGTTACTCTCCAGCGTCGTGATCCTCGACAGCCTCCTCCTGGCCGTGAGGTCAAGCAAGAGGCCCCTGAACCGCAACCTGTAGATGAGAAGGAAGCGGAAAGATTAGCCCAGTTAAAAGCTGAACGCGAGGCTGTTCGCGCCGTCGAGCTAGCCAAAAGTGCGCCGAGTTTGAAGGACCCGAACGCCGCCCAAAAGCCGAAGCCAAAGAAGAAGGAAGAGGATGTCCAGTTTCATCGCACACCAAGGTCTGAAAAGGAGAAGAAGCAACAAGAACTGCGATACGAAGAAGCCCTTCCCTGGCATCTCGAAGACGCTGACGGCAAGAATGTCTGGGTTGGTTCTTATGTCGCGCCCTTGTCTGAGACGACGGTATGCTTTGTTGCTACCAGAGACGGCAAATTCGCAGCGGTTCCCTTGGAGAAATGGTACAAGTTCACTGCCAAACCACATTTCAACACCATGAGGTTGGAGGAGGCCGAGGCTCTGATGAGCAAGAAGACCGACATCGGCCGATGGTACATGCGGGACAAGCAGAAGAAGAGCGAGCAAGACGAATGGGAGGCTACCAGACACGCCCTCTATGGCCCTGCCAGAATCAAGACGGAGAGCAACACATTCCGTGCTGCCTCTCGCGAAGAAAAGATGGACCATGATCAGATCGACATGGAAGGTGATGAATTCCAGGATGACGACGAAGCTCCTGGCCTGGAAGTGGACAACGACGAGGACTTCAAGGAGGCAACGGAACGTATTCGTCGCGATCAGCTCGGCGCCAATCTCTTTGGCGATGCTGATGAACGGAGAGTCGAGAAGGAATTGAACGAAGAGAAAAAGGCCGAGGAGGAACGTCGCAAGGAGGGCAAGCGAACCACCAAAGCTCTCATCAAAAGAGAGAAGGAAACGATCTACCAGTCCGATTCGAGTGGATACGATCCGTTTGAATCCTCTTCTGTAAGTGCAAGCATTTGGCCTTGTCAGGCTACAGGCTAACCAGACTTCAGAGCGAGGATGACTCTGATGAAGAGAAGAAGGAAGAAGAGAATAAGGACAAGGAGAAAGAAGATGATGCTCAAAAGGGAGACTCCAAAGACAAGAACGCATCTGGTGTGTCTTCCAAGGGAAACACAACTCCCTCGGGTCGTCCGAAACATACCGACGCTCTGAAGAAGGGCAAATCGTTGAAACGGCCTGGCTCTCCCAATCTGTCCGAGTCCAGTGGTAACGAGTCGTCGCGCAAGAAGGTTAAGAAGCACGCTGCCGCATCGGTTCAACCAAGTCGCTCTTCGACTCCGTCGTCCCAGGGTCCCGCTGGCCAAAAGAGCAACCTGGGCAAGGGCGCGATGAGCGACGGCGAAGCCACGGCTGGGGAGATGTCGGACGGACAGCCGAAGAAGAAGAAGATTAAGCTTGTTGGTAGTGGAGCCCGAGGGACGCCGGTTGGCTCCAGGGCCGGTAGCCCCGTGCCTGCTGCACCTGGTAGGCCTTTTCACCAATTGCCAGTCCATGAATACGTGCTGACAATTCACATTAGGTTCCAAGCCTGGTTCACCAATTCCGGAGGGATCTCCCCGTGCCGGATCGCCTAATGGGCCGATCGAGGCATGGGAGATCATTAATGCCCTGCCCGATCTCCCCAACGGTATCAGCATCGGAAATTTGATGAGGAAGTTCCAGGGCCGGATAGGAGAGGGTCCTGGCCAGATGGACAGGAAGGACTGGATCAAGCTTGTGAGAGAGAATTGTGCTTACGGCCCAGACAAGGTCCTTCGGCGCAAGTCTTGAGTCTAGGCATTGGATTTCGGGCACTCGAGTGCCTGAGTCGCGACATGTGTCCCCATCTGCGTTGCTCAGAAACCAGCAGATGCCTTATGGGAGTTGGGTTCATACAATGGATGATAGCTATCGCGGGCATGACGACCTGCTAGATGCAGATTGCATTACCAAGCTCATAGACATAGAGCTTAGAGTGGGCCCCGCTGCCGCAATGTACAAGAGTGAACATTGGGCTACGAAAGCTTCTCGCTGATCAGTGTGATATACCCACCCGGATATAGTACTTTGCGTGTCAATAGCAAAGACTACCTTGCCCTACACGTTCGCGGACGAATCGTAGTAGGCAATCGTTAACGTGTAAGAGGGGAGACGGCAAAGCTGTTCTGGAGGCTGCGATAGCGCCTGCATTTCTGAATTTTTAACGCTAGAAAGCAATCTATTCGTCCATCTGCCATGCGTATTCCAGCCCCTTATTCCGCTCTCTGCGGTTGATTGCCTTGAACCGCTCCCCCTCAAAGCCATTGCTCCTGTCCACACCGTCCCATCTATATCCTGGCCGAATGCCGTACCGATTCGGCGGCGCGGCACCTGTGTACACTGGCCTCTTCTTCCCCTTGGCCCCCTTGGCGCCCCCTCTCGCATCCTTCTCTGTCATGAACTGCGCCATCGGATCGTTCCACCGCTCCTGCTCCTTCAACTCCCTATTCATCTCCTCATCGTCCGCTGTCCGCGCAAAGTTCATGAGCTTCGCGTCCTCGAGCGCCTCCCTCCGCTTCCTCGCCTCCTCGATCTGCACATCGCCCTTGGGCGCCAGCTTCGCCTGCCGCTCCTTCTCTTCCGCCTCGGCCGCCAGCCTGCGCGCCTCGGCGCGCTTCATCGACACGTCCACCCGGCGGCCCGTGGCGTCGCGGTATACCGTCTCCTCCTCCTTGCCCTGCTTCCGCAGCTTCGCGAACTCGGCCTCCTCGGCCTGCTGCCTGCGGCGCAGTTGCGCCGACACGGCGGCCGCGCTCTGCAGTCCCGCGTGCGTGCCGTCGCTCATCTTGACGACCCCGGCGTCGTCGCCCTCGATCACGGGCATCTCGTCGTCCGCGTTGGCGGCGGCGGCGTTCTCTGCGGCCGCGGAGGCGAGGATCGCGTTGGCTGCGGCGGCGCCGTCGTCGTCGTCGGTTTGTTTCGCGTTTCCGCTGGCGGACACGGTTTTCCAGTTGGATTTTTTGGTGCGGCGGAATTCTGCGGTCGTTCCCGCCACGAGCGCCGGGCCGCCCTCTGCGTCGTCGTCATTTTGTGATGTGGGCTTGCCCCAGCTGTTGTCGTCGTCGTCGGCGATGATGAGGCCCTGGTTCTCGGTCGCTTGCTTGCGCTTGCGCTTCTTGGACGGTTTCGGGTCTGCTACCAGGTAGTGTGTCGCGAGGTACGATGAGAGGTCGGACGGCATGGTTGCGGTTGTGTAGTGTGAAGGATGGGTATCGTTGAAGAGCTGGGAGAAGGAAGGTAGCGAACCTCAGGTAGGTATCTTGAGCCTGAGAAGCTATCGATATCATTGTACATTGAGGCGCACGGGCCCGACAACCAGAAAAGCAGGGGCCGCGGGACGACAAGGGTCCCCCCACTCACTCCAGGTCGGATGTGCATGTGACGGGGCGCTAGTCACTTATCGGAGGATCGAATGTCTTCCGGCGCCGAACCTGACAATGACGGGCTCTGGGAGGTAATTTGGCCTACTGGCAAGCTTGCAGCGTACCTTGCGGCCCCGTGATGGAACAGTCTCTGTACGTCTCTGCGGCCATCTCTCTGACACAGCCCGGGCAGACTGCCAACCCGTCCTCAAAGTCTTAGACCGATCCCGCCCGCCGCCCATTCCTGCGATCCACCCGCGAGCCCCCCTACCTTATGATTACGTCGCCCAAAGCCACCGGGCGAGATTACGACTGCTAATTTAGAGCCGCAACTTCCACCACCAACCTCCCCGCGGCACAGAACGAGCAACGACCATCACTTCTGGGAAAAGTCTGAGCCGAGAAGGGTATCAGTCGTTCCTTCGGCTGATATACCCTCGAGCATCGCCCTCTCGCCTTCATGCAGTCCCCGGACAACGATGCGTCGCCAACCGACTCGATCCAGGCGCTGCCGATGGCCGCCTCCACCGTGAGACTGCCCAAGAGGCAGTCGGTGCCGGAGGGCCACCCGCTGTCGCAGTCCGAGATCAGCCTGCCGCACCGCCGCTCCAATCCCTCCGCCGCCCCGCTGTTCGCCTCGACACTCACCCCGCCGGGCTCACGTTCCGGGTCGCCCATGGGGAGGGGCTCGCCCGCCCGCAGCACCATGTCCGGCTCGGTCTTTGGCGGCCCGGCCGGCCGGTCCCTTCTCGACACTGCGGCCGACAGTCCCGGCGACCCGCGCAACCTGATCATGAAGGCGTACGTCCCTCACGTGGCGATCTACACCTCTAAAGATACCGAGGAACTGGCTAGAGAGAAGGGATTCAAGAACGGACTGTGGGAGCTGCTGCGGCCTTTCGGAGAGCAGGTCCAGGGCAAAGTCACGATTAGAGACAGCAATGGTGCGAGCAGGACGTGGGAGGACTATTCCATTCGGTTTGTCAAGTTCGGAGATAACGTCGACGCGCCCGACGGCGCAAAGGGTGCTCAGGCGGCCAACGGACAGCCGAGATCGAAGACCACTCTCGAAGACGTTGAGGCCGTGGTGGACCGACACCTTTCCTATGCCGAGGATTCGTTCATGCACACCCCACACCACGGCTCGCTGACGAGACAAGGCCTGGATGTGGAGGTTACTTCGCCATACTATTCGTTGTACCTGCGCAGGTTACTATCGGGAATCCCAGTGTCGCCGCACGAGACGTTTGCGCACCCGGTGGCCTGCGTCATTGCCATTAGCTCCCGAAGCCCTGCGCCGATAGAGGACCTACGGAAGTTGTATAACGACACGAACTCCGGCGAGAACAAGCTGCCGGTCTGGGTGGACGGGGACTACCTTCGGTATTATGTCCTGGTACACGATGAAGAGCGTGACGACATAACGCGGTCACTTGCTCTTTTCGACCAGATGAAGCGCCATCTGGGCCTGCACTGCCACTTGCTCCGGCTACGCAGCACGCAAAGCGCCGAGACGGACGACGACAGCATACCCCTTCCCCGGAGCGACTGGATGTCGGCGGCTGAAGAGCTGGCGGATATCCGGCATAGCGAAGACCAGGAAGACTTTGAGGATCCAACGAGGTACATTTTCGAATCAGATGCAACTGCGATTAGAACGTTTGTGAGGGAGATGGTGACGCAGTCTGTCGTCCCTACCATGGAACGGCACGTCTCCCTCTGGAACGACCAGGTAGCCTCGCGCAGGAGAGGCATTACAGGCAGGTTCATGAGCATATCAAGAAAGTGGGGTGGCTTCGGTAGCAGCTCAAGGTCGTCGGTCGTGGGAGGCAGCGGATCGTCCAGCACCTACGACGTAGCGGGATTCTACCGGCCAGATGCCTCGGAGGCGATCATGCGGAAACTCGGCGATTTTGCCTTTATGCTGCGGGATTACAAGCTGGCACAGTCGACCTACGATCTCCTCAGGTCTGACTTTAGCGACGCCAAGGCGTGGAGGTACCACGCGGCGGCGAACGAGATGGCAGCTGTCAGTCTGCTCTTCATGCCCCAAAACCTGTCGTCCAAGTCACGCGCAGAGACGATCGACCAGATGCTTGAAGCAGCCTTTTACTCGTACCAGACGCGGTGCAGTGCTCCATTTGGGGCTCTGCGTGCCCTGACTTTGGGTCTTGAGCTGTTGCGGCTTAGGGGCGGCAGCAGCGTCGATGACGCCGTAAGATGGGGCACCCGTCTCCTCGACTCCAAGATCCTCGGCCGCATCGGCGACGCGCTGATGAAGGAGCGTCTGGCGGTGTGCTACGCCTCCAAGCCGGGCGTCGGGTCTGGCGCCTGGGGTCACCGCAAGCGTAAGTCGGCGACGTGGTGCATTCTCGCCGGCGAGTCGTGGTTGCTCCAGCAGAAGCACATCCAGGCGCAACGCTGCCTGAACGAGGCATCTCGGATATACTCGGAGCTCCCGCACGAGAACGGCATCTCCAAATTCAGCGTGGCCAACGATTTCGTCGTCGGCCTCCAGCACCAGCTCGACGAGAAGCTCGAGGCGGAGGAACGCGACGACGCGTCACCGTCGCAGGACGTGGAGGAAGTTCTTGTGGACGAGGAGAGCGAAGCGCTGGACCTGCGGTCGAGGAGGGTGAGCATGATGGGCCGCGGCGTGCCCGCAGCCCTCGAGACGGCGCCGCTGCACGAGGCGAACTTGAATGAAAAGGAACCCGGGGACGGCTCTGTACAAAACGATTTCGGATAAAGACATGACGGGTATGAGATGGCGCTGATTGGGCGATTGGGGTGTTGTTTGTAGATGCGTCTTACGAAGCAGGCTAATAGCATTTACACCGTTTTATGAGGCGTTGCGCTTTATATCTTGCGTATTGATGTACCAACTTGAAGGGCATAAGACCTGACGCTCCCGAATGTCGGTCGAGTTGCTTCCCGTCCCGAGCAATGCACGTACCCGAGCAGCCCACTGCCAGGGACCCTTGGGCCTTCCAGCGATCTCACGGGCAACCGATAGGGGGGATGCACCGCTAAGAACACGCCGATAAGGTGCCACCCCCCACCTTCCCGCCTAACAATGGAAGTTCAACAATGCCGCGAAGAGACATCATCAGACCTTCATTTTTCGACTAAGCAAACTCGACGGACGACACGTAGCTTTTGCAAGCTTCACAGTTAAACCACCGACTCAACCTAGGCGCAGGGCATCGAAGCCGAAGACTCTCCAAGGCAACCGCAACGCAGATAGAAACTCCAACAGATCTTTTGCGACGTCACTCGGGTCAGGATGGGAGAGCTGGCCGACTTTCTCGTGGAAAGGGAGCAAAACTTTCGCAAGTCCGTTCAACCTCCTTCTTAAACCTCTTGTCTCTATGGGAGAGATTTCTAACCGTTGCATTCTTCTACAGAGCCCGTCTCCCCGCCCTCTACTCCGACTTCCGACCCCAGCGAACCCTCAACCCCGATGGCTTCCAAGCCAACGTCAGCGCCTGGCGCCAGGCCCTCGCCCGCGCCGCCTGGGAAGGCAGGATAGCCTCGCAGGTCTCCGCCCCGAACCTCCTTGTCGTGAACGTCGACGAGCAGCTCGTACGGTCCCTGGAAAGCAAACAGTTTGGCCGCCCGCTGGCCCTGGGCACGGTAGTAAGGGAAGCCGTGAACGACAAGGACCTCTACCCCCTCAAAGAGTTCCTCGCCGCCAAAGACAGCATATACCAAAAGACGTGGTCACAGGTGCCCTGGAGCGTGGTGTCCTGGGCGGCGGGCCAGCTCGGCTTCGGCGGCCGGTCGACCTCGGGGGAAGACAAACTGCCCAAGGGCCAGTTCGTGGTGCTCAAGAACGTGGAGACGACGGCCAAGAGCCTGGCGGAGCGGGTGTCGTCTGCGGATACGCGGTTCGACAGGACCTACACAAAGTCGCACTTTCGCAAGACGTTTGCAGATAGCCTGGTGGAGGAGCGCAGGCTATCCGAGACGGACGTCGACATCCTGCTCGTCTTCCTCTCCCGGGATAAGGGACTGGTGGTGTATGACGGGCAGGTGGTCAAGATCAAGGGCTCCGGAGCCGAGGAGGACGAGTCCGCTATAACGGAGGAGGACGCGGCCGTCTCGTCGCTCAAGGAGCTGCTCGAGGACCTCAAGCACCAGACGGCGCTGCTCTCGACGCGCATCGACGAGCTCACGGCGGCCGCCAAGGAGGCCGTCGCGAAGAAGAACAAGGTGGCGGCGATGGCGGCGCTGCGGTCCAAGAAGGTCGCCGAGGCGTCGCTGGAGAAGCGCTTCGCGACACTGGGCCAGCTCGAGGACGTGGCAGCGCGCATCCAGCAGGCCCGCGACCAGGTGCAGCTCGTCAAGGTCATGGAGGCGAGCGCGGGCGCGCTCAAGGGGCTCAACGAGAAGGTCGGCGGGGCGGAGCGCGTGGGCGACGTGGTGGACGCGCTGCGCGAGCAGATGGGCGAGGTCGACGAGGTGGGCAACCTCATTGCCGAGGCCAACGCGTCGCCCGCGGACGAGGTCGAGGTCGACGACGAGCTGGCAGAGATGGAACGCGAGGAGAGGGAGAAGGAGGAGGCCATCGAGAGGGCGAAGAAGGAGGCGCAGGAGGCGAAGGAGGCCGAGGAGATGCGGCGCCGGTTGGAGGCAGAGATGGCAGACTTGCGGACCCCCGCTACGGAGCCCGCAGAGAAAGACACCGAGAAGGAGGCGAAGACGCCCTCGAGAGAGGCGGCGGACAGCTTGGAGAAATTGGAGTTGGAGGAGCAGCCGCAACCGCAGGCTGCCTAATGAGCCGCAACTCTTGTATCGAAGTACAGTTTTTTAGATTCATAGGCGTTTTGGTGGAGTGAACCGAACGTGTACAGTTACATTGGGGGGTATATTAATGAAGCGCCATGTCATGATATTAAGGAGCAGTATGTTCACCTCGCCTCCTGACTATTTCCAGTCCCATATCCCACTGGGGGTATCTGCGGCTCTGAGAAGCCGTCTTGCAAGTAGTATGCAGCCGATGGAGGAGGCTTCGCTGTCAAATCTCCCCTTTCCGCCTGTTTGGGGTCTGACAGCCCCTGATTGCCATCAGGAACCGGAGCGGTGGTGGCTTCTATTGAAGGCTCCGTCAGGTCAATCATCGCAGCCTCCGCTCCTGAAGAACCGCTTGCCGTATCGTCTCCGGTACCTTCGGCCGCCGCCTCTTCCGTTTTCTGCTTTGCCTGCTCCCTCGACTTGCGGGCGTTCGCAATCAGGTCCTTGAACGAAGTGTCGTGCTTTGCCGCCCACGCCGCCCCGTCAAACTCCTTGTCCTTGACCGCGGCGCCGGGCCGCGCCATGAACACGGGCGCCTTGGCCCCCTGCGTGCGCTCCCACACGTCCAAGTCATGCAGCAGCTCGCGCCGGCCTTTCGGGTGCGCCGAGTCGCAGTTTGCATTCCACAGCGTGATCCACTCCTTGTGGCGCTTCTCGAGGTGCAGCCGCGAGCCGGCCGTCGAGAGGCCCAGGTCGGACATCTTCTTGCGCAAGGCGACGTCTTTGAGCATGGAGTAGTTTATGGCGGGGAGGCGTTCGGGGGCGGGGGTCTGCCGCGGTGGGGCGCTGCGGGATGCCGGCGTGCTGGGCGTCGGCGTGCGGCTTGAGCTGCTGCGGAGGGGCGCTGGTTGCGGGCCGGGGCAGGTGTCGAGGTGGCGGAAGACTTGGAATTGCTTCATGCGGGTTTGGCAGATGGGGCAGGGGACGAGGCCGTCGTCGGGAGCTGGGGGGGTAAGTGCGTTAGAAGGGGGGCCCAATGTTGGAACGGGCACGGCTTACCGAATGTTTCGTCGTCTCCGTCGTCGTCTTCCACCTCTTCCACTGGCTGCGCGGTGTCAACCTCCTCGCGGTACATGGCGGCCGTGGTCTCTCCCGCCCTCGTCTTGCTGAGTCTCGCCGAACTCCTAAGTCGTTTGGCCTCTGGCTGCTGTTCAGCCGTCACTGAATCCTCGTCTGCCAGCTTCCTCTTGGGCGAGGACGGTCCCGCGGTCGCGCGCTGCCCCGCCGTCCTCGCGAACTGCAGCGTTTCTTTCCTCGCCTTGACGAACGAGTCGACAACCTCCTCCATGGACCAGTTGCTCCGCAACTTGAGTTCCTGGTCAGAGGCGCGGCAGAGCGGGCACTTGCCGTCGTTGGAGAGGGCGCGGCGGATGCACAGCGAGCAGAAGGTGTGGCAGCACGAGGTGAGCATGGGCGTCTTGAAGAAGTCCTTGCAGACCTGGCAGCGCAGGGCGGCCTCGACGGCTGACAGGCCCGGGAGAGGCGTCGAGAGCCAGTCCGTGGAGTCGGGGACGTCTTCGAAGTTGGAGTCTGCCATTTCGGTTGCGGCCGTCGGGTCGGAGACTTGGGTTCTGGGTTTGTGACTGGGAGGCGGGTGACCTCGCAAGACCGTTCTGGTAGCCTCGGACGCGGGGAAACGACAAGTTTTTGAGGCGAGCGTTGCCTGTTGTGAAGCCTTTCAGGAAGATTTACAGAGGATGTCGAGGCGCGTCGAGTCGAGTGGCGGCGCGCTTGGGGTCAGGGATCAGAATGCAGGGGGTGGGGTTAGATTTAGTGGATAACGTCACCAATCGAGTCCGCCTGAGTGGTCCTGAGCGGGGGGGGGGCTTAGAAAATCAATTAACTGAAGTGCCCCCGACCGCGTCGATACTTTTCTGGACGCGTCTGGCCAGCCACATCATCCCTCCAACTGCACAGTATCGTGACAACTTCGAATTGAACCTGCGGTTGAGGCCATTTCTTCTTTACAATTTCATACACAAAACCTACAGAGCCTTCTCCCAGGGTTGGGCTTCCTGTGCCATGGAGGAGTACAAGAAGTACCTGGCAGACCAGATCCTCAGCGAGGAGAAGATTGTAAGCTCTGAAGTTCATCTCAAAATTGCATGTGATTGACATATCACAGGTCACATATCGAAGTCTTAGCAGAGCTCTGAAGACTCACGTCAACACCGCGAAGGGGTCGGTTCCTCGCATGATCCTTGTGCGGTGTAGTTGCTCACACCTGGCAGGATGCTCTATGAGTTTCACCGGTCACAAAATGCCATGCGCCCCGGCGCGGTTCATGCCACCTATCTGATTTACGGCATTCGGAAGGCGGAAACCACTCAAGAAGATGGCGATGTTGAGATGACCAGCTCCCCGCCCGATGTTGAGCCCCTGACCGAGGAAGTCGTGACACATTCCTTGACCCTTGTTTCTGGCGAGCGTCTCAAGGGTACGAATGGCATTGGCTTATATTGTTTTGCCAGATACTGAGTTGACCCCTTAACAGAAGTACTGGAGACTTACGAAGACGTCTCGTCTTTCCACATCTACAGCCTGGCCCGCCATCCTATAAAGGTAAGCTCCAAGGCGACCGCAGGGGTTAAGATACTAACAAGGCCCAGGAAATGCAGTTGTTGGCAGACGTTTCGCAGCAAATGCGAGAACAAACCACCGATGACAATGCCTCATTGGCGACTTACGGCGCTATCACCAACCCGAATGTTCGGAAGCGCGACCGTAAAGGGAAGCCCCCAGTACCAGTTCCCGCAGCAGCTGCCCCTGCGACTAAGCCCGTCAAGAAAGAGCCAGCAACTGCTGCCAAGCCTGCTGCCGCAGAGTCCAAGGCAACTGAGGCGGTCAAGGAGGAATCCAAGCCCGCGCCTGCCAAGGAATCGCCGTTCTCGAAGGCTGCCAACAACAAGGCCCCGCCGTCGCTGAAGAAGAGCGGCTCTTCAGGCATCATGTCTTCGTTCGCCAAGGCTGCAGCAAAGGCCGCGAGCAAGCCGAAGGAGACTCCTAAGAAAGCACCTGTCGAAAAGCCGGAAGCTCCAGCATTGTCTGACGACGGCGAGGACGACAATGATGACATCCCGGCCGCCAAACAATCTGCCAACTCGGGAAGGAAGTCTAGGAAAGAGCGAGAGGCTGACCTGAAGCGCATGATGGAGGAGAGCGAAGAGGAGGAAGAGGAAGAAAAGGAGGAAGAGCAGGAAGACGAGCCTATGGAAGAGGCACCGGAACCAGAGCCCGAAGCAAAGGCCGCACCGGAGCCGGCAGAGGTCGTCTCTAGCACCGGCGACGGGCGACGGCGTGGCAAGCGGCGAGTGATGAAGAAGAAGCAGATCATGGACGATGACGGCTACCTGGGTGAGTTTCGTGTCCATGGTTTAGTGATCGTATACTGACATCAACTAGTCACCATTCAAGAGCCTGCGTGGGAGGAGTTCTCGGAGGACGAGGCACCTCCTCCGGCGCCGAAGGCCAAGCCGTCATCAGCTCCCAGTTCGGGCAGCCAGGCATCGAAGCCCAAGAAGGCTGCGCCCAAGGGACAGGGCAACATCATGTCCTTTTTCTCCAAGAAATAATCATCTGAGGTGTATGGGCTGTTGAAAACTAGGTGTAATAACATGGCTGATGAAGGAATGCTTCAAGCGATACGGCCATTGAAATGTGACTCTTGATTGCAAGCTCATGGGACGATTTCTGTAATGCCCCGAGTCTGCCAATGTCTACTATCAATGAGATTTATCTGGACATTCGGAAGATTAGAATGTCCTCGGAAAATCATTCATTGTCGAGGTGAAACTCGCCGGGTCTCCCAATTTCCGTCTCGAGTACCCTTTTCCAGGTAGGTAGATGGAGGTTGTCGTTCAATGATATGGCATGTATGGCGCAGACCGCTTCGGGATTCAGTCTTACCAACCGGCCAGGGCCTGCTGAAGGCAGCTCGGACGGACAGTGAGCGGCGCGGTGCCCCGCATGACCCCGCAGTGGATCCACGTCGTTAATGCCGGACGCTAGAGCGACTGCCCCGGTCAGAGCTCCTGCAAGGGACCACAGTGACGAGATGCCCAAAACAGCGGACACCTGGCTGTGGGAGCTCCCGTCCATCCCATTTTCTTGGAGTTTGTCCGTTCAACGCCCACCCAAAACGCTCCGTGGCCATCGGCTCCCCCGACCGCACGCGCCCTATAGAAATCTCAGAGACAACCACATGCGGACGTAGAAGACCCTCGTTCTTTTTCTTTCCTACCTGCCTCTCCGGCCTCGTAGACATGTCTCTGCGCACCTTTGTGGACGTCCTGCTGCCGCTCGCGGGCCTCCTCGTCGGCCAGGCTTGCGCGGCGCAAGAGCCTCTGACGGGAGACGATCGCGGCGCGTGTCCCAACTACGCACAATACTCAACCTACCCTCAGTGAGTCGCGGGCCTCTCGTTCAGCTGCTTGCATTATCTCGGCCCGTTACTGACGTCCGATTGCCAGCCGGCCGTTAAGTGAAGGCCCCCTCGGCCTGCCGTACCAGCGCCCCGACCCGCGATGCCGCACCTTTCACTCCGACGCGATCGAGAAGGTCATTAAGGACGTGACGTCCCGCATGAAGGACCCAGACTTGGCGAGACTGTTCGAGAACGCCTTCCCTTCGACGACCGATACAACCATCAAGTTCCACACCGACGGGACCGATACCAGATTCGTCGACCTGAACGGGCGTAGTCTGCGCGATGAGGGCAAATGGGAGGGCCCGCAATCTTTTGTCATCACGGGAGACATCATCGCCGAGTGGCTGCGCGACAGCACCAACCAGTTGTCTCCCTACCAGGCATTGGCCAAGAAGGACCCGGCCATCTTCAAGCTGATCCTCGGCGCCATCAACACCCAGGCCGAGTATGTCATCGAGTCGCCGTATTGCAACGCCTTCCAGCCGCCGCCAATCGCGAACTTGCAGCCGAGCCATAACGGCCAGGACGACACAGTGCACCCCGTCTATGAGCCCTCTTTTGTGTTTGAATGCAAGTACGAACTGGACTCGTTGGCCCATTTCCTAGCCCTGGGCAACGACTTTTACGAACACACCGAATCCAAGGACTTCCTCACTCCGAGGTGGTTCCTTGCTCTGGAGACCCTGCTGGATGTGCTTGAGCAGCAGTCTCGCTCGACCTTCGACCCGGAGACGGGCCGCTACCAGAGGAACGAATACACCTTCCAGCGCAGGACCGACCTCGGCACCGAGACGTTGAGCTTGAAGGGTGTCGGCAACCCCCTCAACAATGGCACGGGCTTGGTAAGGTCTGCGTTCCGACCCAGTGACGATGCCACCATTTTGGGCTTCTTCATTCCGGCGAACGCCATGATGGCTGTGGAGCTAAAGCGCACTGCGGAGATCTTGAAGGCCGCTGGCAAGGACGTGCTTTCGCAGACATTAGACAAGTGGAGCCAGACCATTACGGACGGCGTTTGGAATCATGGCGTGGTCAAGCACAACAAGTACGGTGACGTTTTTGCGTATGAGGTTGACGGATACGGCTCCTCCATCCTCATGGACGATGCCAACTATCCTTCGCTTCTTGCTTTGCCCCTGATGGGCTTCCTGCCGCCTGAGGACAGGACCTATCAGAACACTAGAAAGATGCTCCTAGAGAAGACTGGCAACCCGTACTACCTCGAGGGTCGGGCTTTCCACGGCATTGGAGGTGAGTTGCTTGGGCAAAGACCCCTGAGCGGATATTGACTCTACCCAGGACCTCACATCGGTTTGTCCAACGCTTGGCCGATGAGTCTATTGATCCAAGCTCAAACCTCTGAGAACGATGAGGAGATCACGGAGTGCATTGACCTCGTCCTCCGCTCGGCTCGTTTGGGCCTGGTTCACGAGAGTGTTGAGGTTAATCACATCACGTCCTACACCAGTAAGTCATTCAGCAATCGCGTGACAAGTATCTGCTAACCTTGTGCCACAGGAAGCTGGTTTGCATGTAAGAACTGCTGATTTTCTTACCTGGTTTTTGATACTGACAAATTTAGGGGCCAACGGCGTTTTTGCAGAAACGATTTTGGACATTGCTAAGAGGAAGCCGCATTTGATCTTTACCGACGGGAAGCCTTACCACATCTGAGTGTGTACTGGCAGCCCGGGCACGGCGTCACTGGTAGATGCGCAGCAGATGGGGTTCCTGGTGGGATCGTTGACGGAGAAGCACAAGGCATAGCGACTGGCTTCGCTCCACCTGCATTTTATATACCCAGAGGGCCTCTCACGACGGCCCTGAATCGATTGTTACATCATTAAACTTGCTTGCTGAGGAATTCCGGCGTAAGGGGCAAAATTATGATCTGAAGTGTGTCATCGAATGTCTTCTTTTTTGGTTTTTTAAATGCGCAAACGTTTTACATTTACTTTGTCCTGATACTCCTACTTCACGTTGTCTACATCCAGCCCACTCGTCGACTTCCACTCCCTGCCATCCTTCATGGCCGTCAACACCCTCCCAAGCCGCTCGATTCCCTCCACGATGTCCTCTTCGGGCTCCCATGAGAAGCACAGCCGGATCTCCCTCCCAAACCTCGCCGACTCCTCATCCCCATGCACTTCAAACTGCGGCCCATGCCCGATAACCAACTCCTCCGTCTCTTTGGCCCGCACCGCAGCCTCCCTGCTCGACATGCCCTCCGGCAAGCTGAACCAAACAAAATACCCCCCATACACCGCCGCCCCCTCCAGCGCCGACTCCCTCACCACGACCCCGCTGCCCAGCGGCTTCTGGATATGCTCGCGGATCGCCTCCATCATGAGCCGATGCCTCCTCGCCAGCGCGGGCCTCGTCCGCTCATCCAGATGCCGCTGCACCTCCCCGCTCTCGAGCAGCTGCGCGACCAGCATGGCGGCGAGCTGGCTCGGCGCGCCGCCGCTGCAGGTGGACCCCGTCTGCGACAGGCCGTAGGCGAAGGCGGGGCTGCCCTCGGCCCAGCCGGTGCGGACGCCGGGGGCGACGATCTTGCTGAAGGAGCCGTTGGAGACGGCGTGGCCGAAGGAGTCGTCCGGGACGCCGAGGGCGCGGTCGACGTCGACGAGGCGCGGGAGGCGCATCGCGGGCGTGTAGGCGCCGTCGGGGGGGAAGGAGCCGTCGCCGCCGAGGGGCCATTGGAGGAAGTCGTAGACGTCGTCGGCGATGACGAGGGCGTCGTGCTCGCGGGCCAGGGCGACGAGCTCGTAGCGCCGGCGGAGGGACATGGTCTTGCCGGTCGGGTTGGAGCAGGTCGGCACGAGGTAGATGATGTGGCGGTAGAGCTTGCGCTTTTTGGCTTGTTTGAAGTGCTGTGTGTGCTTGTTAGTCTCTTACATGAATCTCAGGAAAGCAATTTTTATACAAGAGGCGTTGTGCAAATGAAACAGAATGAGAAGCCATGCCCATACTTGTATGATTCCAACTCACCTCGTCGCCGCCCTTTCCAGCGGCCTCGAGCCCCTTTCTCAGGTACTCGATATCGATGCCCTCATCGTCCTCGGGCACGGACTTGAGGCGGCCGTCGAAGCCCGCGTCGGCGAAGATGGGGCACGCGAGGAAGTAGCACGGCGCGACCATCCACACGTTGCGCGTGTACAGCGGATCCGTGAAGGACTGCAGGATGCAGGCGAGGTTCTGGCTCGCGCCGCCCGTGACGCAGATGCGGCGGACGTCGGGCGCGTGGTGGTGCTCCTCGCCACTCGTCGATGACGCCGCCGCCGCCGCCGCCGCCTCGGGCGTGGCACCCGCGACGGTGTAGAAGGCCGACAGCCACCGGGCCAGGGACTCGCGGAGGGGCTGGTAGCCCGGGTCCGGGCCGTACTGGAGCCCCGGGACGCAGACGGCCGGGTCGGCGAGGGTCTTGACGGCGGCGGCCGAGAGGGCCGCGGCCGGGAGGAGGGAGGGCGAGGGCCAGCCTCTCAGCAGGTTGATCGGCTTCTTGCGCGGCATGTTCATGTTGGCAGGCGATGTGGAAGTCGAAAAGGGGGAGGGATGGGCGGACGGGTGAAGGCGAGGGTCGGGGATGACCGCCCGGCGGGTGCGGGTTTCAGCGGCGGTGCCCGCGCGGGATGCGATGCGGATGAGGGGCCGATGAGGCGATTGAGTGAGGGGTCTGGCGATTGAGAGCGTCGTCACGCTGCGACTCATAACCTGCTGTCCTACTGACAATGTTCGACAAGTAGATCCTCACGAGAGTGCAGCCGGGCTCAATTTATATATCATGTCACGGAAATTATGTTGTCAGTCTGAAGTTCAAAGGGTGCGCTCCGACTGCGGAGGGGTTCGCCATAACCTACCGCATCAGGCGCAGGAAGGGCGCCCAGGCCCCATGATAAGACGCATTGCAGCACATGGCATCCATAACTCGTCCACACAGTTGATCAAATAGTCAAGTCGTTTCGCGGAACGGCAAGGAACAGGGGTATCTTTTTTGCTCGAAATACAGTCTACTACAGTTGCGTCCTAAGCCTCGACGACGCCTCTCTACCATCCCCACGTTCTCGTAGATGCCGTGAATACCGGGGGCTTCCACTGAATTCTATTCGCGTCGATGAGCCTCTTCTGCTTGAGCTTCTGCTTCTCCCTCTGCTGGATGAGCTTCTCGGGAATGACAATCTTGTGCTCGCCCTTGTGGTACACCTGCATCTTGAGCGCCTGCAACGTGTGCTCTACGTCCTGGGGGATGATGGCGAGTTGCGACGAGATGGCCTCGATCGTTGCCTTTTCCTCGCGCTCGTTATATCCCACCAGCAAATCCAATATATTCTCGCCCCAGTACTGCCGATAACTCAAAAGACCCAAATCGGACAGCGGTTTCTCGGGCGAACCCAACTTGCCCTCAATCTTGGATAGCTCGTACGAAAACTGAATCAGCAACCGACCGTAACCTTTGCGCTGGTATTGCGGTAGTGTCAGAATACAGGCGACGTTATAGCCGTCTGCGCTCTCCTTTTCCTTGGAGAAATATCCAATTATGTGACACCCTTTATCGTCTCGACTTGTCATAACGTAAAACAGGAAGGGGTCGACATCATAGTAGAGAGTCTTGTGGTCCAGGAACATCTTAGACAACAGACACAGGTTGCGGCAGTATGTCCTTTGCCGTCTCCCGTCAATCTCGAAGAAGGAGACGGAGTCATCGCGGTAGATTTCGTTTCCGGGAGGGTGCTGCAGAGTGCACTTGCGACGATGCCTCGAGAATGACTTTTCGTCGCCGTAGTACCCGAGACAAAACTCGCAGATGTAAATAACATCCTCCTGGTTGAAGACCTCTGGATACGGCGAGAAGTACCACGGGAACAGATCGTTCTTTCCAAATTGCACCTTAGAAATATTTCGAATTCGCGAAATCTCGGCCGGGTTCTGCGTCATGGAGCCGTGCGTCCGCAGTTTCTCGATTTCCTCCTCGCGGCTGAACCCGTTGAGGTCCTTCTTCTGGTCTCCCTCCTCCAAGTCAATCTCCATCTCGTCGCCGACGGCCGCCGGGGTTGCGCTCGCTTCGCCAGTCGCAGGCGTCTGACTCTGGCTCTCTTCGGCGGTAGGCGTCATTTTGCGACTCTGGGACTCGACGAACTCGGTCCATGGGTGCGGGGTGGCGGCCTCGGACGGGGCGGACTGCTCGCGCTTCGCGGGCCGCTTCTGCGACTTCTTGGAGATCTGTTTCTTGGACGTAGCCGTCCCCTTCTTCGTTTTCGCGTCCTTGGGTTTGTCCTTGTCCGGGTTCGGCCACTCGACATCCTGGTCGAAATCGATGCGCGATGTCGGCACCCACTCGTCGAGGCGCTTGTTGAAGTTGTCGAAGTTGCAGTAAAACTGCCGTCCACTCTTCGTTTCTTTGATACTGAGGATCTCGGCTCGTCGCGGAACGCCTTCTTTATTGACCATGGCAATGCATCCTATCCTGCAGGGCATAGGTCAGTTTGCTTGCTCTAGATGGCGAACAGGGAACCTTTGGTGGGGTGACGGTATGACGCACCTGATGGTCTCTGGAGTGGCCCGGCCCTTCTGCCGGGGCTCGCCAGACCCAACAGTGGCCTCGCCGTTTGTGCCGTGTGCCGCCATGATGAAAGCTCAAGGGATGGCTGTTGGTTGATGATTCTTGGGCCTGGAGCGCCTTCTTGCCCTCTGTCGCAAAAGATGCGGATGGAAGCGGCAAGAGGAAGGTGGTGTGGCAGGAAACGCGAATTATCAAAGGCGGTGAGGAAACTGCCGCGAACCCCTGTCGGTTTAATGGAACTCCGAGCCATGGTTGCCCCACACCGCACCCGCTGTTGCATTTTGGACTGATCGCTCTGTTAATTGCATTTTCTCAAAATTTGCAGTTTTGGAATCAGCGGCAAGTCATCTTCAACATCACTGCGGGATTCCTTCCTCGACGTGCAGTCGCACAAAACCAACCGCAAGATTTGGTCATATTCTTGACCATTTCTGCGCCCCAACAAACGACCACCCCAAAACCCGCTGGAGAACATGGCTCCTGAGCTGTCGTCAAATTGGAAGAAGCTGCAGGCTCAACTCAAAGCGGAACCTTCGACTTCTTCCACGTCTGGAGCAGTGAAGAGAAAGGCAGAAACTTCAAATCAACAGCCGGCCAAAAAGCCAAAAGTCAAAGCTGACCACAAGCCGGCACCGAAGCCAGTTCAAAAGAACGGCAAGGGCAAGAACGGCCGTATGGGTGTCACGCAGAGCTCAAAAGTCGAAGTTGACCCGAAGCCCGGACCGTCACCGTCTCTTGCGCTCTGGGCCCAGGACAATGACGTCTCTTCCGAGGCGCTCGCCGAGGCTTACGGCCTCGGTCTGAAGAACAACTCGATGCTTCTCTCATCAGATAAAGACAAGGTCAACGCCGGCTTGACGGAAGGACTCGATGTGGGCAAGTACATTGCCATTGATTGCGAAATGGTGGGAGTCGGACAGGGCGGATACGAATCCGTGCTGGCTCGCGTGAGCGTCGTCGACTTTCACGGTCGTCAGGTTTACGACTCGTACGTGAAACCACAGGAACGTGTGACCGACTGGCGCAGTGCTGTTAGCGGTATCCTGCCCAAGCACATGAGGTTCGCCCGCGACTTTGACGAGGTCCAGGCCCAAATCGCCAACCTCCTTAAGGACAGAATATTGGTCGGCCACGACGTGAAGCATGACTTGGAAGTTCTCAAGCTTAGTCACTCGTCCAAAGATATCCGCGATACTTCCAACTACCCGGGATTTAAGAAATTCAGCAACAGCAGAAAGCCGGCGTTGAGGAGACTGGCAGAGGAGATTCTTGGCGTCACTATCCAGAGCGGCGCTCACTCGAGTATTGAAGACGCCAGGGTGACGATGCTTCTCTTCAGAAAACACAAGTCCGGATTCGATGTTGACCACGCAAATCGCTTTCCCACCCACGGAGGGGCGTCGGCAAAATCAAAGCCAAATTCCAAGAAGACGAAGAAGAAGAAATGAGCTCCGTCGTTGCACCTCTACCCCCCACGACCTTTGCTATCAAGCCTGATATAAGCAATTGTTCCACCTCATTACAGTCCCCGATCGGCGGATTCGAGAGCGGCGCTGTCCATTGATCCCCAGAAACCTTTCCGCCACCAGATACCAAGAATTATTTCAGAGGGGAATGCCTTCCATCAACTCTAGGGCGCCCTCTCGGCCCACCGTTATTATCACGTCGCCCAGCGTTTTCGTCAGGAATCCCGCTTCGCAGTATGTGAAGTAATACTGAAAATCTGTTAGCATAGACGACGAAGAACCGGATGGTATGTCTCTTACCTCCCACTTCCTCCTAAATACATCTATCTCTTCTTCGGTCATGTCCTCATGTTCCAGCTTCAGTGCTGGCCGGATCTTGGAATCAAAGTTTTGCAAGAACGCCTCTTTCCAGAGACGCAGGGTTTTGGAGTAGTGGCCACCAATGTTTTCGACTTTTTCGACAATGAGCGTCCCCTTCGATTCCTTGCTGATGTGGTTCAGCAGCTGAGTGATCGACGGGAGGTATCCGCCGGGGAAGATGTAATGGTTTATGAAGCTGTCGCCTGTCAGCACTTTATCTGAGACAAAACCTCTCGTCACTCACTCTTCTCCCTTCGAATACGCCTCGTGTCGACCCTCGGGCATCGTAATGCACTGGAACACGGCGATGCCTCCATCTTTCTTCAGCAGCTTATCCATGCATGCGAAGTACGTTGCCAGAAACTCTTGGCCTACCGCCTCCAGCATCTCGATCGAAACAATCTTATCGAATGGTTTTTCCGGTATCGGCAACTCGCGGTAATCCATAAGCATGACCTCGATGCGATCAGCGAAGCCTGCTGCTTCTATACGCTCCTCCGCGAGCGCCTTCTGCTCTTTGGACAGTGTCAGACTCGTGACTCGGCAACCCGTCTTCTTGACCGCCTCGATTGCGAAAGAGCCCCAACCAGTGCCAATTTCCAACACATGGTCCGACTCTTTTATGCGAGCACCGTCGATAAAGCGATGGAGCTTGGTGATTTGCGCCTCCTCCAATGTCTCTTCCGGCGCATTCGGGTCGGGGTGCGTCTTCCAAATGGGACA
This sequence comes from Colletotrichum tropicicola, assembly GCA_025962755.1. Lineage (NCBI taxonomy): Eukaryota > Fungi > Ascomycota > Sordariomycetes > Glomerellales > Glomerellaceae > Colletotrichum > Colletotrichum tropicicola. Next base: position 128,078 of record JAOWMA010000049.1, read on the forward strand.
GGAATACGTCATGTCTTGTGACAAGAAAGCGGCGAACATTTCGTTACTAATGTCATAATGAGCCGAGATATTGAGGAGCGCATTCGACAAGGTGTTGGTGGTGCGAGCCAGGCTTGAAATCGCTGCGGAGAAGCTTGAGATCCACGTCGTCCCGTTACCCATTTCCTCTCGGTTGACGATGAAGAGCTGTGTCCGAAATTCGGATTAGCAACCGTGACAACAAAACGGGGCAGTAGGCGGCCAGTGGCAAACTGACCTGAAAGAAAGCGGTCAGGTCTTTACACTCGATCTCTCCGAGCATGTAAGCCTCGGCGAAACCCATGTCGGCGAAGAGGAACAGGCGCATCCAGAAGGCATCACTCTTCACGACAAGCTCCACGCGGGGGATGGCATCGGCGCGGCGGGGTACATGGTCACCGTTGGTGAGGTTCTCGTTGTACTTTGCGCCCAGCTTCTGGCCAAAGACCCGTCGCAACTCGGCGGGCTCGTCAACCAGCAGCAGAGTGCCGCGCTCGATTCTGGAGAAGACGGAGAGGATCGCGGGCTTGGCTACGGACAGGGCCGGTCCCCAGGTCAGGCTTCCGACGGCACCTCTCACCAGCTCCGTCCCGCGGGACAGAGGCTGGGCTACCACCGCGGGAACCAGTGAGGGCAGCTTGGGCATGGTTGAACAGGCCTTCCAAGCAGGCGCACACGAGGGGTCGAGGTTCGAACGGGAGGGATATGTACGGGCGAGGCACAAAGGACTTTCGGGTCCAATTGGCGTGGAAGAAGACGTCAATTGAGTTGGGCGGACGCCGAGGAACCTAAAGCAAGCTCTCAAGGTCACTGGGATCTTGCATCAGCTCGATGATGGAGGGGGTTGGAGGGGGTGGGAAGGGAATGCGGAAGGTTAACTGCAGTAGGACGTGTTTGCATCTGAGACCAACGGCAGGGCGGGATGATCATTTTATTACTAGCACTACTACGTATGTCACCACGCACTTGGAACGGCTGGGCCAGGCGCGCGCACGCGCAAGGTGGGAGTGGTGTGTCTAAGGAACCGGCACATAACTTGCCCTTGCCGTCACGGATGCAACAAGCGCGTGCTTTCTGTCTCGCCCATCGGTACCGTCGCAAGCCCGAGGACCAAGAATTGTGGGCGCCAGAGGGTCCCGACTGGGATCAGCATGAAGTGGGAGACGTGGGTGCGGCAAGGGTAGCTCAGACGGGAATCTCCCGAGGGGCAGAGGCCTTGACCGTCGCTTGTTTCATTGAGGACATCGACGACTCCAGTGGTATCTGGCGTTTCTTTTCGCCAGTTTCCACACACCGCGAGGCCACTCGGAGAAGCTGCCTCTGGCTGGATTAAGCGCCATACCCAATCGTCCGGTATGGTGTTCAGGTTCTTCAGCCATGCGAAGGGAGTCACAGTACATCCTGTGTTGGCCGGCGTAGCATCCAGAAGTGCAACGGACGATGGCGACGTGCTAGCTCAACATTTCTTCTTGGGGCAGGGCTAGGACGGATGATGTCAACCCCCAAACGGAGACACGGCGAGCCGAATGCATGGGAACGCAATGTGCGTGCGCTGGTCGGAGTCTACCCAGGAGTAACCCTGACCCAAAACTGAAAAGCTTCAACCCCCAGCAAGCTCATTCGTTGTTCCCACGAACTATTTTACACCCCACGGGCCAAAGGTACAGAGGTAGCTCCTTATGGCATGGGCCGGTGCGCCCGCCCGGATCGGCCGGCCACGCTCAGCCTCTGAGTGTTAGTGCTGGAGATGGGGCGGCACGAGCAGCAGCAAGCAGCAGGATTCGAGAAGAGCCGTCGAACAATCGCGGAATCCCGGCTGGCAAATAAGGCCCCAGGCGGACCGACACGAACGGGCTTAGCCTGCTGTTGACGACTCAGGTCTCTAGGGAGTCTTCGGATGAAGACATTTGTGCTTCAAGCGCGCTGTTCTCGTTGGGCACGCACTGGTAATACGTGTTTCCGGTCAGAGAGACGACGAGTCTTTCCGTGCAGGAGATGCGGTCTGCCCGGCCAGCAGAGCGATGTCTGCAAGGACGGACGCTGGCAGGCAGCCCTTGGCAGGACCCTGCAAGGGCCGTGATGGGGGATCGTTTCCACGGCAAACGTGAAGGGGGCCAGACAGCATTCCCATTCCCATGGAGGCTCTTCCGCCCAGCCATTCCGCGTCCTGGCTGGGTTGGATTGGGTACGGAGTGGATGTGGCCCCCGAGTTGGAGAGATGCACTTGCTCCACAAGATAATCAAGCCGTCAACGACTTTTCTTTCTCCGGTGTTTAGTCAGAAAAGTCCGTCCGTTGGGGAGAGGATTTCCGATCCTGCAGAGAAACGCTCGATGGGCGGCGGTTCATCTACGCAGCAGACGTGAAAGCGGGTGCGCGAATGAGATCTGCCCTCGAACCCGATTTGGGGCTGGTCCCCGTAACCCGTCGGATGGGACTCCGTAGGGCCTCTGTCCGCCTCGACTCCTTCTGCGGAGCTTTTCTGTGTTTCTGGAAATTTGACCAGGGTCTCGCTCGTGTCAATGACATCAAGACTCTCCCCACCGCCGCCAATGGCACGCCTGCGTTTCCGCCGAGGACCATGCTCCGAGGTCCGTAGGGACGAGAGCTGAAGGAGAAGAACAGAAACGATAAAAAAGTCAGATTGAGATCTGATGAAGGAGACGGGTCGTCTCTGGGCATTGGACAGGAAATACGGACGTCGAAGAGAGCGTCAACGTGGCTGGGGGACCTGGGACGGGATGTTCTGGATGTTTTAGCATCCGGTCGTGCATTTTCTGCAGGTTCTGGCCATGTAACCAAAATGCCACGTACTTGTCGCAGGACACCTAACCCGTCTCCATCTCAAGACCATCCCCGTCCCACGGGAAACGATCCCTGTGGTGGCTACGGCTAGAGAGGCAAGGCGAGGCCTCGGAGAGGGGTCGAGGCTTCGCCGAGGATTGGATAGGTTTCTCAGCGTGCCTCTTTTGCCCTGGGCTGGGATGCCAGTAGCGGTGCTATCATGCATGTCTTTCACCAGCAGCAGCGTCCAGCCAACCAGCCACACTAATAAGTTAGTAAGGACCTAGCCTGCCACAAAGTGCAATGTTTCTCGTCTGCCACACGCGCGCGTCGTCTCCCTGAGGCACGCAAAGTAGGGTAACCACACACACTCACAGCTGCAATCCCTGCCGACGGCTGGTCCCCGATTGCTGAAACAGCGGGATGGTCAAGCCCAGAGGCTCCTGGTGGAGGGGGATCGTGCGTTACACCACCTCCCAGAGCCAAGAACAGCCTTATCGATACCGATAAGCTAATCGCGACTCCTTATCGGTGATTAATTGGATGCGCGTGTCGCTCTGCAGCTGAGACGCGTCCAGTGAACGCTGAACGCTGAACGCCAAAGAGAGCAACACCGACCCTCACGACCATATGCCGCACGAATAGCCAACATGTCGCAACCGATTCTCTCCATCCAGTCGGACGACTCCACCAAGACGACCAAGGCGGTCGCCAACCTGCTGCCCTGCCGTATTCACCACGATGGCCCGATTGGCGAGACCGAATCTTTCTGGGACCCCAAGACAGAGGGTACGCCTGCCTGGCCTTACGGTTCCCGCACGCCCGACAAAGCAGCTAACCAAGGATATTTACAGACGGAAAACATGTAGCGTACTTCCGCGGCAGGAAGCTCCATGGGACGACGGTCAAGCTGCCCGAGCGGTACCGGGGCGTGGTCATGGAAAAGAACGACAAGACGATCGACACCAGACGGCCCGACGCTGGGGAGGAGGAAGAGGAGGCGGAGGAGGCAGTGCAGCAGGCAGAGACCGGTGCCATGGACGTCAAGGCCGAGTTTGACGAGATGGTCATCTGGGGCCACGAGGCGAGCGCCGACGCTGCATCCGACCCGTACGTCAGGAGTATAGAGGAGTGGTTGACCGTGGCCGAACAGGTGCGTTCTGTGAGGTGCTTCGGAGGGAGGCCATGGCTGACTTTGGATACAGATACACTCTTACCCGGCGCCAGAAACCAAGAATGGTGCGTAGACGGGATGGGAGGAACACGTTGAAGGGCAGGTCAAGTCTGCGTTGTGGGACAGCCATGGTTGCATTGTTGCGGCGTTACGGTAGCTGTAGGACCAGGACAGCTGACATTATGAAATCCTTCCGAATCACATCAACATGAGTTTCTTTTCTTTCATCCGAGTAAAATGCATCGCCACAAGTTCTCTGTCGTGATGGCAGGCCGCTGCCGGAGCTTGCATCCCACCAGATGCGTTTACACCAAAGTCCCAAAGAGGACTAGCGCCCCTGCACTCAATTAAAGCGGTCGCGACAGCAACGCGTTCCGACGCGCTCCTGCCCCTCACGCGCCAAAATCAATTAAGCCCCCTAGTCGATTCTGCCGTCTCCAAATGCGAAAAAAGGATCCATCGTAATATCCCACCACCCAAAATCCCACCCCCGAAAATCACCATCCCGCACTGTCGCCTTCACCCCCCACCGCCAGCGCTGCCTTACCACGCTTGATTCTTCGAGTGTTCGACAACAGACATCGAGCAGCGAAAACCAGCCACACAAATATATAATGGCTCCCTCCAGCGACGCCGGCATCATGTCGGACGCCCCGTCCCGCGCGGCAGGTACCCCTAGACGCTCCTTGATGCCCAGCTCCTCGGCCGGCAGACCGCGAGTGCCGCCCTCGGAGAGCATGGGCGCCGTCAGCGACGACGAGGCCGAGGGCTTCGCCGACGACCAGGTCCCCCGCGGATTGAGGATACGAGACCCCGCCAACATCCCGAAGCACGAGGACAAGATTGGGCTCATCGTGCTGGACTACTTCGAGGGCTTCATCGAGGGGTAAGTTTGCGATACCTCGAGCCACTCTCAACATGGCTGACGGTGCCTCATTTGCAGATTCGTAGACGACCCGGCGTCTTCGGCCGCACCGACATCTAGTGCCGCCGTCAACACGACCACGGACAAGTACTACGTCGCCCAGATCCACGGCATGCAGCAATACGAGCTCTCCACCCTCTACGTCGACTTCAAGCACCTCCTCACTTGGCTGAACGGCGAGTTGGCCGACGGTATCCTGCGCGACTACTACCGCTTCCTCCCCTACCTCACAATCGCCCTGCACAACATGATCGCCAAGTACGAGCCGCAGTACTACAGGGCGCACAGGCAGCCGGCCTCCTCGAGCGGCCAGACTACGTCGGCGGCGAGCAATGTCGGCTCCGGCAGCCAGTCGGAGCTGGGCAGCAAGAAGGGCAAACAGCAGACGGACAGGCTCTTCTCCATCGCCTTCTACAACCTGCCCCTCGTCTCGCGAGTGCGCAGCCTGCGCGCGGGCAACATTGGCCAGTTGCTGTCCATCTCAGGCACCGTCACGCGGACGTCTGAAGTTCGTCCCGAGCTGTCGCTGGCAACATTCGTCTGCGAGGCGTGCAGGACCATCGTTCCCAATGTTGAGCAGACTTTCAGATACACGGAGCCCACGCAGTGCCCGAACATGACGTGCCTGAATCGCCAGGCGTGGCAGCTGGACATTCGGCACAGCACATTCGTCGATTGGCAAAAGGTGCGCATCCAGGAGAACAGCTCCGAGATCCCCACGGGAAGCATGCCGCGCACGATGGACGTCATCTTGCGCGGTGAGATCGTGGATCGGGCCAAGGCCGGAGAGAAGTGCATCTTCACCGGTGCGCTGATCGTCGTGCCGGACGTCAGCCAGCTCGGCCTGCCTGGTCTGAGACCTACCGCCATACGAGACGACAAGGGCGCCGGCCGCGGTGCCGATGCCGGTGGTGCCGGAGTCAGTGGTCTGAAGGCCCTTGGTGTCCGTGACCTAACCTACCGTCTGGCCTTCCTGGCGTGCATGGTAACTCCCGACAATTCCAACGTGCAGGGCCCGTACATGGACATTATCAACTCGCTGGAAAAAGAACCGCGCGAAGAAGAGACTATCGAGGACGTTCAAGACGCTCTGCTTCAGACGATGATGCCCGCGGAAATCGAGGATCTTCGTGCGATGGTGCACAGTGACCATATTTACTCACGTCTGGTGCAATCCATCGCACCCACAGTCTATGGCCACGAGGTGGTCAAGAAGGGTCTGCTTCTTCAGCTCATGTCCGGTTTGCACAAGACAACACCTGAAGGAATGGAGCTGAGAGGCGACATCAACATCTGCATTGTGGGAGATCCCTCGACGTCCAAGTCTCAGTTCCTCAAGTACATTTGCTCATTTGCTCCCCGAGCTGTTTACACCAGTGGTAAGGCATCTTCTGCCGCCGGTCTCACGGCTGCCGTTGTCAAGGATGAGGAGACGGGTGACTTCACCATCGAGGCCGGTGCCCTCATGCTGGCAGACAACGGTATCTGCGCCATTGACGAGTTCGACAAGATGGACATTGCCGACCAGGTCGCCATCCACGAAGCCATGGAACAGCAGACCATCTCCATCGCCAAGGCCGGCATCCAGGCCACTCTCAACGCCCGTACCTCCATCCTCGCTGCCGCCAACCCCGTCGGCGGTCGCTACAACCGCAAGACCACCCTCCGCGCCAACATCAACATGAGCGCCCCCATCATGTCGCGTTTCGATCTCTTCTTCGTCGTGCTCGACGAGTGCAACGAGTCCGTCGACCGCCACCTTGCCGAGCACATTGTCGGACTCCACCAGCTGCGTGACGAAGCCATCGAGCCCGAGTTCAGCACCGAGCAGCTTCAGCGGTACATCCAATTTGCACGCACCTTCCGCCCCGAGTTCACCAGCGAGGCAAAGGAGGTGCTCGTGGAGAAGTACAAGGAGCTCCGCGCCGATGATGCACAGGGTGGAATCGGCAAGAACTCGTACCGTATCACCGTCCGTCAGCTGGAGAGTATGATCCGTCTCTCCGAAGCCATCGCCAAGACCAACTGTGTCGAAGAGATCACTCCGGATATGGTCATTGAGGCTTACAACCTCCTGAGACAGAGTATCATCTCCGTCGAGCACGACGATGTCGAGGTTGACGAGGATGATGAGACGCCCGAGGACGGCGAGACCCTGCGCCGTGCCGCATCTGAAGCCGCTGGCCAGCCTGCGGACGATAGCGCCATGGCTGTCGATGAGGCTACCCCGGCAGCGGAGAGGCGGCCCAAGCAGACCATCACGTACGAGAAGTACATCAGCATGGTCAACATGTTTGTGCAGCGCGTCAGCGAGGACGAGGCCAGCAGCGGCGAGGGCGTCGCGAGCGAGGATCTCGTTTCGTGGTACCTGGAGCAGAAGGAGGACGAGCTCAAGGGCGTGGAGGACCTCCAGCGCGAGGAGGCATTGGCGAACTTGGTGCTCAAGAAGATGGTCAAGGTATGTGGTCTCCAGATTGTTTTGGTGACCTTTGAGTTGAAGCTAACCCCCTCGTAGGAGAACATTCTCATGGCTATCCGCGGCGAGGGCCTGGCGGCCGACGACGACGCCGGCGAGGGAACATCTGCGGCAGCGGCGCGGATTCTCTACGTCCTGCACCCCAACTGCGCCGTTGAGGAGGTTTGAGCGTCTGCTGTTTTGGGGCTTGAATGCAAGAGCGGGGTTCAACGAGTATGATGAAATAGAAAAAGTAATGTCTGCGGCATTTTTGAAACTTTTGCGCTGGTCGGGAGGGTCATGTCGGGCATGTGTTAGTGCCAGCCCGGGAGTTGCGGCGTTGGTGGAGAGGTCTACTGCGTTATTGGAGATGAGATGCATATAGCAGAACTTGATGTTGTGGGACTTGCTTCCTGAAAGTTAAGGTAGTTGACGAGCGTGCCCTTCGATCTTGTGATTTAACCGGTTGTCTCTGGTGAACCAAAGGCACGTATTGTTCATTTGCTGTGACGCGTCTCTCATACGAATACGTTGATGTTATCTTGGGAGGTTCACTTCGTGGACATCTACACAGCGACGGACTCTCGTCTTGTCGAGGATTGTTGCGGCAATGGACTGCTCTTTCGGGTTCGGGAGCCAGGGGTGCGGAGATCATATCAAGCTGTTAGCTCCCGGTGATATGTACGCGACAAGCGGCAGCGGCAGCGGCAGCGGTAGGAGTACGCCTGTGTCATCATGAGCAGCCAGGAATGCGTGACGATCCGAGAATGGTGTTGTTTAAGCGGGCTTAAATCCTTCGTGTCGGCATACCAGGCAACTAAATCATCTCGCAAAGTTCTTAGCCACGCCCCTCAAATCACAGTCTTTGCTCTTTGGCAGCTGCCTAACAATAAGACCTCGTCCGTGCATCTGCGCTGTTTGCAGTCGTCTCTTCACTGTAACATTTGAGTTGTCTCTGTTATTGCCTGGCATGCTTCTGACAACTTTGCAAAGCCGTGATTCGCTCATTAAAAATTCTCTATTTGGGCACTCGGGAGACCGAGAGACGCCAGCTCGGGATGAACACGGGAGGACGAAGCTAACGTACCTAAACTGGGCTTTTCAAATATCATCAGCTTGTGAGAAAACGGGCGCCTGATGCTGAAAGTTGATGATGCGCTTGTTGTGTCTTGGGCGGATTTGCGGCAATAAGCCAGCCTCTCTGTGGTTGATAACGTATGGGGGATTGCAAAAGTATTAGACGGCCGTCGTGGTTCTCTCGGTAGTTATTACAGCGAGAGATACATTCAAGGCGGCGATTGCCCCGGGTCATAGAACGAAGGTAGGTAGGTAGGAACATGTTGATGATACACGCCTCTTTTGGGCACCCTTGCCAATTTCGTAGCACGACCTGATCAACCATCCAAAACAAAAGCTGCCACACCTCTAGCAACAAACAAGGCTTTACCATCGACGCTCTACGAAGAAGAGGAAGAAGTGATTGGATACTCGCCACTACTCGATCAAAAGACCGCTATCGAGTGAAGAAGAAGAAGAAAAGAAGAGGTTTCTGCAGAAAACCCCCACTGACGACCGACGTCTCCCCACATCTACCATCAACAGATAACTAGGCTGGAATAAATCATGTTGGCCGAAAGAGCTTTGAGATTCTCTGCAGAAACACCAATCAGCCCTATCGACATTGCAAGTGAAGGGGCCCATTTACACTTCCAGGGCCTTGCAGCGGACGAGCAGCCGAGCCACACTCAGAGCTGTTCTGTCGTTCGGAGGTAGATACAGATACCAGCGACAAATCCCAGCTGGCTATCAAGCACAAGCCGCTCGCCTCCGTTTGTGCGTCGACTGGATGTGGCGAGTTTAGTGTCATCATCGGCGACTTCAGAGCCAAACTATGAAATGTGACGGCACAGAGGCAAAAAAACTGGTAAGTTTGCCGTGCCTCGTTTTACAAATTACACTAGAAGAGCTCGAACCATCAAGCACATCTGCTTTCAGATGACCACGAGATGATGAGCTGGGAAGCCACTGCCCCTCTCAGTGCTCTCTAAGAATCGAAGGATTTGCGTTGAGAATACGACTCAGATGCGCGCTGTGCGTTGTTTCCCGAGACAGGCCTTGACCAAGGAGAAACAAACAGGCACTTGAACAAGCAGGTGTGACCGATTGTTGTAGTTTATCGTCGTAGTAAACGAATCCCTAATAACCTATGAAGAGAGAAGCTACACACAGGCAGATTGCCTGTCTTCCTCGCCAAGTTGTGTCAGCCTACATACCTATATAACCACTTGATGAATATCAACGGGCCCCCGTTTCGTGATTGCAGCCACTTCTACTCCGCGCCGCGTGTCTTCACACACAATAGCCCACCCTAAAATACTACACAGGTAGTCTAGAACTACCAAAGGTCAGAACCAGCAAGGACGCAACATGAAATCAGGCTGAACAAAAGTCTGCGGCGCCGACCATCCCTTTAAGGAACCGCAGTTTTATTGTCGAAAAAGTCTGAAGCCTAGATCATCCGCGACCTCTCAGTAAAGCGCCTGTGCCCTAGAGAAACCTCGGGGCCCATCTGCTGCGGCCTACACCATACCCTCCGTCGGAGCTGCTGCTGCTGAACGCCAACTCGCGCTAATCGCCATCACGGGAACAAGATTCTTGGCCAAAACGCCATCGTATCCCCGTGTGCCCCTGCTCCTCGCGGCCGGGATTGCAGGCCGGAGAGATGGGAAAAAAGAGCTCGTGGGATGAGGTGGTCAATTGAACATTATCTTCTTCTTCTTCGGTCCAAATGAGGAGATACCTATGCTACCGACCTAGATGTAGATGGTAAGAGACGGGCCAATATCACCCGGGGAACAGAAAAAGGTCGACCTGAACCCAGGACTCGCAGCAGACCACTCGTCCGCCCCTGAACGAGCACACCCCGCAAGCAAACAAACGCAAAATCAGTTTCCGTTCCCTCTTCTGAGCTCTCGTCCCGCATCGGGTCGGTCTTGGCCGTCGACCTCATAGCCGCGAGGATACCTCAGACGTCGTCGAATACTCCAACGAGGTGGTAAGTAGCCCAAGCGCGGGAAAGCATCCGACACCAGAAACCGCTCGCATGTTTTCCCGCTGGTCAAACGTAAAGCCACCCAGGATCTCGTGCGAGGGACAAGCTGATCTCTTCGGGGCATCGAGAAGTACCTATTATTGGAGCAGGTCGTCAGGAAGCTCTCCATCCTGGGTAACCCTGTCCCTACATGTACGTCAATGTCTTTCTTGCCCCGGGATGTAATTCTGTCCTCGTTATCGAGAAGACGGAATGAAGTTCAATGGAGTCACCTGCTATCACACTATAGGAGATTGGTATTTGGAAGTGTGAGGCTTCTCGACGCCGAGCATGAGGTAAACCACCATTGTTGACCCAACTTCAACCACAAATCCAGCCATCGAAAGCCACGCACCTCCGTCATGCACAACATTCACTAAAGCAAGCACATCCAACGGCAAACCACACTGAATTTTCATCATTTGTTTGTGTATTTTCTGAACTGCAATTACCGAGGACATCTAGACTGTCCGCAAGCAGCCACCGCCCGTCATCCGGGTAGTGACCCATGTGTGCCTGCCGCGAGACAATCACATCATCCCGTACCGAGTTTCGTAATCAACCCTTCCCCTATAGCATCAGGTTGTAAAAGACTGCGTAGTTTTCCCCGGTTTCCCAATGACACCCACCAGTGCCCCGTTACTCCCCGCCACCATTCGTCGACAGCGTGAGTGTTGCGTGTGTGATGTGCTTTTTACTAGTGTGTGAAGAAACACCGGACCTTGATCAACAGGATCAAGCATTTTCCTCTCGATCATCGCCGGGGGTAGCGGATCCTTATTCCGGGTCGGGGGAGTTTCGATCAGTGGGTAGACGATGAAGCAGCTTGTTTGTGTGTATGTGGTGGTGGTGGTGGTGGTGTGTGTGTGTGTGTGTGTCGTGAAGAGCTGCAGAGAAGAAGAAAAAATTGACAGAAAGAGTTCGCTCTCGCTTCCTCCCAACCACTTTGTCCGCGTCCTGTGCCAGGTTTTCCGGTCAAGCTCATATACCGACCAAAGCAATCCGACCGACTGAAGGGTCTGCAAAGTCCGAAAACGCAAAACGCTCTCTGCGGAAATAATCAAAGCTCTCGAAGTGGTACACACTGCCTACCGCTCGTGGCGGAGCAGTTCGAGCATGCCTCAGGCTTATGGCATGCGGAACAGGTTTCGTACGATATCATGACGGCTTGGTCTGCACCAAGCTGGCAGTTGCCTTCGCCGGTTACGGTTGGTAGTGTAGGATGCCCATCATGGGCCGGCATCTTCAGGATGCATGTTGGAATGCAGCCAAGCTTATGCGGCTTGACTGGCCGGGCTCCGGCGAGACCAGTTCTCAGACCCGCGTCCACGGTAGCCGCCGCGGCCGCCGCGGCTGGGAGGGGGCGTTGAGCTGCTCGCGTCCCCGGAGTAGGAAGAGTCACGGCCTTTGCCGCCTCGATGGCTAGGTCCGGACCCGCGCTGCCCGCCACGTCCGCTTGATCGGCGTGGGTTGCTTGCAGACCGGGAGAATGGAAGAGGAACCAGTCTTTCCTCCGACATGCCGGGGAGCCGGACCTTGTAAACGCTGCCGCTGCTTGACATTTCGTGAGGGAACCACAGGTGACGCACCGTCTCGATGTCGGAGAGCCAGAAGCGCCTCGGCAAAGGTTTCGCCGGGGGAGGGGCCGGGTGCCAGGCAGCATCAGGCGTCTTGTGAGGGAGCTTGATCTGTGGCAGGGATCCCATTTCCTGTTCCTCAAAACATTCCTCTGCCATCGACTTCGTCGTAAAAGACTTGATATCATCCGTGGTTTGTTGAGCTGTCGAGCGGGGCAGAGAGACGGTCGCAGGGTTGTAATGACCCGAGTAGTCGAGGGCACTCTTGCTAACAGGCTCGACACCGGGGGCTCTCGGCGGGGAGTTGGGCTTTCGTCCCGTCAGGAGATTGTTAATGCGATCCTGCCAATTCTCATTTCCATGGTCCTGCGGTCGCTGTTGCGTGTTGCTCTGGTGGTAAGACCCACGAGCATGAGCGCCAGGCTCCTTGTACCCAACTGGATTCGCCCACGCCATAGGGCCGCTGGCCCTTGAGGGCGCGGAATGCGCCGCCGAGGATGAGGGAGGAAGTTTGACAACGGGGTGGGGGCGAGGAAGTGAGACGTGAGGGTGAAGCGCATCGCCATCGTATGCCGGGTGGCCGAGCATATCAGGAGGCGGCGGGGATGGCGAGTTGGGCCTGGAAGGCTCGACAGCCGAACCCGAAGCATCGTTCCTGCTGTCCTTAGGAGGGAAGAATCTGGAAGGCCGTGCTTGAGAAGCCGCCGGTCCAGTTGGGGGTAGAATGGAGCCTGCCGGGGGAGGACCTGCGACATCGTGATGAACGACTTCCCGTCTGGCATCTCCGGAAGGCCGCCAAGTATCTTTGATCGAGGCTTGAGCTTGCTCGATGGTAAGGCCACGCTCGGTGAGTTGGCGGTCGCGCTCCAGCCGCTGGGTTCTCCTCTCGTCTAGAATTGTCTTGTCACTATCCAGCACCGAGTTGGACCATCTGTTCCGCATCTCATTCAAGTCACGCGTAGATCCAGTAGCAGGACGAGCCTGGTTTGAGGCAGGAAGCTGGTTTGAGGCCGGAAGCTGGTTCGAGGCCGGAAGCTGGCTCTGAGCTCGTTGCGCGCTGGGCGGCGCAATTGGCGTGGGGCCCTTCTTGTTCTGTGCCGGCAACTGACCCGACTGCGACTCAGCAAGACGGGCAATGTCAGTAGTGAATGTACCGTTGCCGAGGCCGCGATCGTTGTTAGGAGATCCCCAAACGTTCCTGATTGACTGCTGCGCGGCAGCTCCCCAGGTCGGGAGGCGGTCCTGCTGGGGTGCTTGGGCATCCCACGGGTTGGCTTGTCTGGCATCATGCCCACCGCCAGTAGTAGGCCTTTCGCCAAAGGGCTTGTCGCTGGCGTTGGCAACTGATGTGGGCACAGTTGATGGGCCAGAGCTCGCCGCGGACTCTCGAGACTGCGACACGGAGTCTGAACCGGCGGAGCCGTCAGCTTGTGCAGGCTGTGCTGGAGAAGCGTTGGCTTCTTCGGGAGAGTCCTTCTTGACGCTCTTGCGTTCAGGGGGCGGCCCCATGGCATCCAGCTTCGCCTTGATACGCTCCCTTCTCGCGGCCTCCTCCCGAGCCTCCTCTTCACGCCTCCGCTGCATCGCCAATTCCCGCTTCTCACGCATGATCTTCTTCTGAAGCTCCAGGTCCTCCTCCAAACGAGCCATTGGCGGCGGCTGGATCGGTCGTGCATCAGGCGGGGGACCGGCTGAGTGAAGGCTGGCGTAGTTGGTACCGGGGGAAGCCCGAGGCTGCCACGACGGGTTGGCATGCATGCGCGGGCCATGTTGCAGACCTGAGGGGGAGAAATTTCGCGGAGAGACAGGGCTGTCAACAGAGCCTGCCATGGAGCCTCGGCGAGCATTCAGAAGCTCCTGTGGCGGCAGAGGCATCTCATGTCCCTTGCCAGGTCTCTGCATGTAAGAACCACTTCCACCGCTGACATTTGAGGATCCGCGTCGTCTGCCAAAAGGGCCGTCGGGCACCGTTGTCCTACTCGTTTGGAAGGCCGCAGAAGGCTCGGGGTGGTCAGACTGGGATGGACGTTGCAACAACGGGGGTTGTCGGCCGTGCGCGTCGGATCGGAACGAGTTCCTTCGATCGTTGACCGGTTCGTAACGGCCGGAGTGGGAATTGAAAAGTTCCCGATTCCCGCCCATGGGCCCTTCCTTCCATCCAGATCGGTTGAAGTCGTCGGCGGCAATTTCCCTCGCATACGGGGGCGGTGTATTGCCCCTTCCCGGATGATCTCTGGCAGAAAATCTGTGTCCTCCATGAGTCGGAGGCGGCGGCTCTGCGACAACAGGAGGAGCTTTTTCGATAGGTGGGAGAGGAGCCCATGGCGATTTGACGGGCGTGGGGGGTGCAGGCGGCTTCGCGACGAGCGTGGGCTTGTCGGCCGAGCCGCCCTTGAGAATCAAGCCCTTGCCAGAAGGAAGCGCTGGTTTCGTGGAGGGCGAGGCAGTGCTGCGAGGGGGTGCTGGCGACCTTGGCTTCTCTATCGGCTTCTCTTTGGGCGCCGGGGGCGTTGGCTCGGGTGGCGGCGCAGGGGTTTCGTCGGGGTGCGGTAGAGTCGTCTTGGTACCGTCTGTCCAGGTGATGGTCTCGGGTGCCCAGTCGTCATCGTCGTCCTCGATATCTGCCCAATTTCCTTGCGCCTGTGCGCTTTCGGGAGCCAGTCTATTCGCCATGTGAATGCCGTACTTCTTAAGTTCCTCATCCGTCAACTTTTTGGGTTCCGGGACAGGAACAGCTGGGAACGAGGTTAGCAACGGACCGGAGCCTCCACAAACACCCAATAGCCTTACGTCGATTCTTGTTCCATACTGCATTTGCATCAGGGCCGGAGGCGGATTTGGCCCCGTTGGCGGCTGAGGATAGTCGCGGGACGTTGCCGGTACCGCTGCCAGTCTTTGCGACGAGCCTCGGCCGCGAGGCGGACAGCGTGGCGGTCCCCGAGGGCGAGGAGCTCAGGATGGACGTCGAGTTGTTCTTGTCGACGGGCTTGGCGGCAGTGCTGCTCGCGGCGCCTTTCGCGGCCAGGAAAGTTTTGTTGACCGAGACGGCCTTGAAGGTCGCAGGCTTTTTGACCGTGGACGAGGTCCTGCCGTGGCCCTTGTCTCCATCTCGAGCAGCCCGCGATGCTTCTGTATCCGAGCCCCCGCTCACACTGACGTCTGCTGAAATGACCTGATCTTCGACACCGGTGATGTGCTTATTTTCCAAGTCATCGACGGCGGGGCTGCCGTTCAGTTTTGCGCGGGTGAGGCCGACATTGTGCGAGTCGCTGTCAGCGTCGTTGGTCTGTCGCGGGGCGGAACGACGAGGTCCCGGGTTAGCCATCGCGAGCGACAAGGTAGGACGGGGTTGAGGCGGCACGCAGCATGCGGGCATGGGCGGGTGAAAGGATGCAGAGGAAGAGGGAGGGAGGGGACGTGGGGAGCGTCCGGGCAGGGCCAGCGGTGGGACGGGGAAAGAGGGGAAGGTTGAGGGCGGGCTCACGAGCTTGGAGTCAGAGTGGACAGAAGCATCGACGGGGGCGGCGAGAGTGGCTTCAGTTGCCATCATACGTCGTCGGTCGTTCTGCGCTGGAGGAGCGAGGTTGGGCGAGGAGGCGGGCGATCGCGATTTCCGGGCTCGAGTCGCCGAGGAGGAGGATGGGAAAATCTGGGGTTGGGATTGGGATTTGGATTTGGGCTGGATGGGCTACCGGCCGGGCGACGAGTCGCAGGGGCGTCGGGGGGTTTGCTGGCGTCGGGTGGGATCGAGTCGCGGGGTTGAGGCGATCTCGAGAGTCGCGCGGGTGTCGAAGGTCCCGTACCACGTACCAATAGGACGAGAAAATCGTCGTTGTCGCGGCGGTCGTGGAGGGTGGGAGGTCGAAAAAAGGGAGCGCTGGGCTGATGGGGGGAGAGGTGGTGGTAGAAGGGCACACCTATGCGGCTGTGATGGTTGTGAGGTCGATTTTCCAGCAGGAGCTGCAGCCGCCTTATCAGGGATTAGCGTGCGGCAGGGGAGCAGCCAGCGGTCCAGTGTCTGTCCAGAGTCGTCGGGCGGGTGCCTCAGCAGAGTGAGGTGCGCCCAGTGGAGGTGCTCAGTCACGGTGAGGTGAGGGAATAGAGTGGGGCCCGGCCACGCCCACTGAGGTGCCACGCCCACTGCCGCTGGGGCCAGCCCGCCGACGTGGACACACCACCACCGACCCGAAGCTGCGTGAGGCTGTGACAGTGCGGCCGGATGACTCACTGTGCAGTCCCCACACTGTGCTGATGCTCAGTTCTGCGGATGCTCTGCTACTGGACTGGACAGCAGAAACCAACGCGGGATTCCCCGACCTCGACAGCCTATTCTTGGACATTTTGCATTGATCAACAGCCCCCCCCCCCCGTCTGAGCATTCGCTGCACGCGAGGACAGGCGCAGCACCCGCACTTCTCCGACTGCCACTTGTTTTACAGGTCCAAGTCAGTCCGCCCATTAATCGACACTATTATCGCCCTACGGAAACAATTCTGACAGTCGCCACTGGATTGCACCCGCACTGCGCGACTCCAAACTCAATGGATGGCTGTTTTCCCACTTCTCTATCCACGCAGTCTAGGGATGTTATGTTGGGTTTGGGCTGGAAAGGGGCTCACACAGCACCGGGCATTGCGCAATACCACTCTCACTCACTTCATCTTTCATTAGCTGAAACAAACTCTCGGCACTTTTCGTGCTCTGCCTCACTCGTCGGTGGCCTGGCCGACCGAAAACTCCGGGCCTGCCGCCGCGGATCGCTGTCCTGTCGGGAGTCACGTTTTTGAGGGGTAGCCGCGTCGCCACACACACAAAAGGGAATTTGCCGAGGAGCCTCCTCCCGGAGCAATAGCTTCTAATTCTTATATACACGGTCCCAATGCCATTACACAGCCTAAGGCTGGACTACAACCGAAACTTGGGAGTCGCTTAGTGAGCATTGTTCTTGTGGTGGCCTGCAACACACGAGGTCAGCATCGTCGCATCCCCGCGTCGCACGTTCTCGTCCTTTTTCGTCCGAACTGCCGGCGGATGCGGACCCGGGTTTGAGACTTACGGAGGTGGAAGAAGTAGTTCTGCGCGTAGCCGATGACGAGCAGGAGGCCAATGGCGTGGATGACGGCTGCGCGGCACTCGTTAGATTCACAACGTCCTATGCTGCTCTCGACGCGGCACATCCATCAGGGGGTCCAACATACGCTTGGCAGAGGCGTTCTTGCCGTTGAAGTGCTTAGCGGCGTAGCGGCCGAGAATGCCAGTGGCCTTGGCCTCGGGGGCCGCGCCACGGGGGAGCTTCTCGTAGAAGTTGACGACGCGCTGCATGCGAACAGCGTTGGGGTCCGCACCGAGGGCCTGGAAGAAAAGAGGTGACGCATGTTAGCCGGCGATCCTGTGTCGTTGCTGCTGCTGCTGCTGCTGATGCTGCTGCTGTTGTTGTGTGCATCCCCCTTCCATAGCTCCGAGCAGCTCCGTCCAGTCTCTTCTCGCATCCGCCCGTGTGTTGCCCGCCCGACCTCCGATTCGCGGCGGCGTTATCCTCGCTCCAGCTCGGCCATCCATCAAAACAAGACAAAATCGGGAAAAAAATCGTACCTTGGGAGAGGCGACCTAGATGCATCACAGTTAGCACTCGAGCCGAACGGCGCTGCCGCCGATGCGGGCGGGCGGAGGGAGGGAGGGATGCGGCCGGCGTACCTTGGGGGGGATGAGGGTCGAGAGACCGCGGCGGGGGACGAAGCTCATGGTGGCTGACGTTCGAAAGGGTATCGGGATTCGCGAAAAGAAAGTCGTCGGTCGCTCGGGGTCAATTGATCTGGGGTCAATTGACGTTTTCGACGGGAAGGGAGGAGGGCTGATTGCTGCAGAGGGTGGATGATGCTCTTTGCCGTTGCCGAAGTGAGGTTTGACGAAAAGCACTCGTTTCTGTTCGGGTCAAGGTTCTTGCGGCGACCAATCAGCGTCCCGCAAAACGGGGGGAGCCGCCCCAGCAAGGCCCTTTCGCCTTGCCAGTGCCGACCGAACGTCGACCACCACCACCAATTCCCACCCCCCCGATCGTATCTAAGGTACCCCATCACCGACGTCGACGACGCCGACGACGACTTGCCGCCCCTTCAATTGAGGAGATAAGTCGCCAACCCGTCGCCATGGCATCCCTCCGAGCCCACAACGCGGCCCGCCTGCTGCGGAGCGCCGCCCCCCTCCGAGCTTCCCTCCCGTTGACGGCTCGCCGATTCGAGAGCTCCTCCGTCCCTACCACGGGCGCTCCTGCCGCCGTCGCTCCCTCCACCGAGCAGAACGCCCCCGACTACACCGTCCAGGCCGACAAGGCGACCTCGTGAGACTCCCTCCTCCACCAGGGTGCAATTGGGCCCCTCGACGGGAGGAACGAACCCGCTAACCCGCGCCGCCGCAGCACCTTCACCCCCGTCCCCAAGAAGATCCAGGACGGCAGCGAAGACGTCCCCTACCTCCCGGCCGCCATCATCTCCGGCGCTCCCATGGAGCTCCAGGCCCGAACCGTCCGGTACGCGTGCACTCCTCTCCGAGCACCCCAGACAGGCAGACAGGCAGAATTACTGACATGGCCGGCGACCGCAGCATCTACCAGGAGGCGAAGCCCGCGACGCAATCCGGCGACTGGCAGGGCCACCACTGGCGCATGGACTGGGACATCCTCCCCAAGGGCCACCGATGGGAGAACCCCCTGATGGGCTGGCAGTCGTCCGGCGACATGATGCAGGGCACCAGGGTCAACTTCAAGTCCAAGGAGGACGCCATCCACTTCGCCGAGAAGCAGGGCTACGAGTACTTTGTCCAGGAGCCCCAGTCGAGGAGGATCGCCCCCAAGGCCTACGCGAACAACTTCCTTTACTCCGCCAAGAAGCTCAAGCACATCCGTACCAAATAGACGACCATCAAGAGAACTGTATCAATGTATATAACCCTTTTTCCAAGAATGTTCTGTTTGACTGAGAACGCGGCGGCGACGTCGGGTCTGGGCTGATGATGTACTCTGGCGTTATAGAAGCACCATCAAAAAATGCCCATGATTTAAGAGCCCTAGTCTTGCAGAGTTGAATGTGATGTGCTGAGTGCATTTGAAGATGATGGTGGGACAACCTTGAAGCTTAGTGGTCATCGTACTTGCGCGAAAAATCATTGGTCCAAGCTGGCCCACTCGGTAGCTCTGCAAGAACGACGTGAAAACATCATGCACAGTAGGTAGTTTGGAGGGGAATTTCGAAAAGCAATTGTAACGTGATTGTGCCTCAGTGGCTTCTATTTGTATGTCGGTCGTCTGTTGGCCCGATGCTACGTTCTTGTAGCCATGTATATTGTAACATGATATCATCCAGTCGTGACCGAATGCCCAACGCCAGGATGCCCTAATCCTCCCAATCCCCATCGCTTAAATCCAATATTGCTCAAAACGCCATGTAACCCTTAAAGGCTGGGAACCGTTCCGCGAAGCCATTATGTCCGGTGGACCTTTAAACGGTCATGAGCACCGGTGAGTAGCTCTCCCTCTCCCAGTCATCGCTCTAGGACAGCAGCATGGGATCTTGCCCGTCGCTCTCGTCACCGTTCAAGCCAAGACCTATCCTGTCGGGCAGCGCCTTCTTGTCGGCCCGCGCAGTGCTCTCGGCCCAGGCCCGCAACTTGACCAGCTGTCGGATCGCGGCTTCCCGACGTTCCGACTGACGCTGCAAGATGGCCTTGTTGACATCGTCGGCCACACCACGCCTCAAGTCGGGGTGCAAGATCGCAGCGAGCTGAGGTTCCAGGTCATTATGCGGGAAGATCAGAAGCGCCATCGTCTCCTCAAGATCTTTGAGAAATCGCGGATCTGTGGGTGCCCGGGGTCCCAGGTGGTTCGTCGCAAACGACAGGGCGGGAGTAATGTCACCGCCCGGGGCTGACGTGCATG
Organism: Colletotrichum tropicicola; assembly: GCA_025962755.1. NCBI lineage: Eukaryota > Fungi > Ascomycota > Sordariomycetes > Glomerellales > Glomerellaceae > Colletotrichum > Colletotrichum tropicicola. The sequence goes on from JAOWMA010000049.1 coordinate 148,031, forward strand.
ACCGAATCAGCTCGACGAGCTGGAGGCGCAGCAACGCAAAGTGTAGGGTTGGATCGCGGTCCAAAATCTGGGTTCATCTGTTAGACTAGGCGTCCCGACGAAAGATGCACGTTTGACAAGATGAAGTTAAAGGAACTGCTCATATAAAGGTGGTTGTTTCTCATCAAGGACCCGAAGGTGCTATGAGTGGTGCATGTACAACTCGAGATCTAATCATTGCACGGGAAGGGACGCAACAAGCAGGAGAGTAACACATACCTCGGAGTCGAAGTCATTCAGATATTCGATGGCAGACTGAATGCTTCCAGTGTGGATAGACTTTTGTATCTGCTGGCGGACCTTGATGGTCTCGTCCACCTGGTGAGGCTGCAGATTGGCTTCTTTGCTGAACTTGGCGGCCGCATTAGGATACCCCTCCATGGTGAGATAGTCGAGGATCAGGGCGTTGATGTCGCTGGAGGTCCATGTTAGCACGAGCCTCTTCCCGCAGTGGGTCGCTTTGTAAAGGGAAAAAAAATGTAAAACAGCAGGTGTCAGGGTAAATTTTATATCGGATTTTCCGCATGTTAATTGCTAGGAGAGATTCCCATTTGATAGTCGATCATCATGTGAGCTGAACGGAGAGGGGTAGAGGCGCGTCCAAGGTGGGAGCTAGCGCCAGACTAGTAGAACAAGAAAGAAAAGGCTTACCTCTTGGGCGACTTGACGTCCTGCACACGCCTCTCGAAGGCATGCTTCATCGGGGTGGCAGTCGACGCAGACGAAGTCTGAAGGACATCTTAGCTGCAGGCCCCTCAGCCAGAGGGCTCAGGAGCTTCAACGGACCATGATTCTCTCCAAGGTCTCCCGCACGAGGCGAGCAGCAGCTCTATTCCAGACTGCTATCGCTGTAGGGTCGTTGGTGCTCGGCAGTCCTGACAATCCTGACATGCGTTGTCGAGCGCGCGCGTGGTGCTTCGAACATGAAAAGGAGGAAAAAGCTGACAGCAAAGCAGGAGCGACTCTGGGCCGTCGTCACATTTGAGTGGCCAGTCGAGCTCCTGTTTTGTGTGTGTGCTGTTTGGGGAGCTTGAAAGGAAGAAGGAAGGAAAAGGCAAAGGCACTGGATGTGGAAGAAGGAGAAAACGTCAGAACAAAGAGAAAGAGGCTGGAGCGGAGCTTTATTCGGTTCCAGAGTTTGCGGCTGCAGGCGACCAATGGCAGAATCAGCCGGTCCCCCAAGGTGGGGCTCGAGTGATTATGTAAGGCGGCCACATGAACAGCTGCTGAAAGCGGGCGGGACAGGGCTAGGTAGACAGGGCAAAAAATACAGGGCGAGCTCCACTGGAGGCACAAGACAGGCAGGTACGAAAGCTAAACCCGCGCGAGACTGACTCTCGGTGTACCCTCTGGCTAAGCGAACGGCGCTGAGGAGGCTGCGAGCGTCTAGAACCGGTGTTAGAGAACCCAGAGGCTCAAGGAAACAGAGCACACGAGCACAGCCTTTCCCGTCCGCAACTTCACTCTCCTTTTATTCTGTTGCTACCGGCCGAGAATCAGACAGCAGCTCTCTGCCAGACCCCTTTCCAAGCCGTTGACTCGTCGGCTCATGTGGCTCTGATCAGCACCTGTTCCGACGCAGCGCTACCTTAACATCCAACTGCTCCACCAGGAGGCTTGTCAAAGTCCAGCATCCCCTCAGCGCTTATCTTTATCTCTGGAGACTGGACCCTGACTTTTGCCTCATTCTCTTCTCACCTTGATACTCCCCCTCCCTCATTCAACTGGCACGAGGAAGTGGAACCAAGGTCTCTCGATTCCTGCGGCGTGTTTCCCCTCTTTGTCTGCCCAAAGGTTCGCTGCAGGATCTCGAGGTCCAAGCTGCAACTATCCGACATCATCTCCCCCCTCGACGTCGGCGAGCTCCGAAATGGCTGACGATACAAACGGCACCGAATCTCATGTGACGGTCCAGCGGCGAGCTCACTACTCACCACCATGGGCAGATGTCAGCATCATTGGCATTGCCGGTAGCTCGGGCTCGGGAAAGTCTACGCTGTCGCATGCCATTGTCAGAAAGCTGAATCTGCCCTGGGTGGTGATCTTGTCAATGGTATGTACATTTTTACCCCGCCAACCACCAGTCTGTGATCGCAACGCCCCTGACTTGCCTTGACAATAGGACTCTTTCTACAACCCCCTCACCCCTGAACAATCCAAAAAGGCGTTTGCCAACGAGTTTGACTTTGATGCGCCGGATGTAAGTTCGCACCCGGCTTTGCTGAATCCAACCGTAGTTGCTGATGGCTGTTGCAGGCCATCGACTTTGATGTGCTCGTGCAATGCCTGCGAGATCTCAAGGCTGGGTAAGGGAGCTTAGATTCGTTGCGGGGAGACCAACCCACGCGGTCGTAACGTGTGTTCTGATGCATCGAGGAACTAACGCCCTTCAGAAAACGGGCGGAAATTCCCGTTTACTCCTTCTCCAAACATCAGAGACTCGAAAACACGACAACCATCTACTCGCCCCACGTGATCATCCTGGAGGGCATCTTTGCTCTCCACGACCCTCGCATCATCGACCTCCTGGATATGAGAGTAGGCTTATCTGATGAACTTCCCAGCTTCACCGTTCTCACGCCGTTCTAGATATTTTGTGAGGCGGATGCGGATACTTGCCTGTCTCGAAGAGGTCAGTCACAGGCGAAATGGGGGAGACGGTTGGCAACACAGCAAGACTAACCTGATCAACCAGTTCTGAGAGATGTCAAGGAGCGCGGTCGAGACGTCGAGGGCATCATGAAGCAATGGTTCAGCTTCGTGAAGCCCAACTTTGAAAAGGTGAATGCTTTCGCATGCTGATGTATGCACTTCTCTGACCATATTGCAGTTCGTCGAGCCTCAACGAAAGGTGGCGGGTGAGCAGTCTCCTATCAGGAGCCCCTCTTGCTTGATTCTGACAACACGTAGATATCATTGTGCCCCGAGGCATCGAAAACCATGTTGCCATGGGTAAGTGGGCTACATAGCCGTGCTTGAACGTGACTAAAACGTGCAACAGCCATGGTCGTCCAGTACATTGAGCGCAAGTTGATCGAGAAATCGACGCACCACCGCGCAGCCCTGACCCAGTTGGAGCTTGCGGCAGCCAGCGAGCCGTTGTCCGACCGGGTTGTGATCCTGGACCAAACGACCCAGCTCAAGGGCATGAGCACCATCATCCAGGACATTGACACCTCGGGAGAGGACTTCATCTTTTACTTTGACCGTCTCGCCTGTCTCTTGATCGAGCAGTAAGTGCACTAATACTGGTTCGACGTGCGCGCAGCAGCTGATCGTCGCAGGGCGCTCAACAACGTGCACTTCGAGTCCAAGACCATCTCTACCCCCCAGGGCTACAAGTACAACGGACTCGTGGCCAAGGGCAATGTGAGCGCAGTGCTGGTTCTCCGAGGCGGCGCTGCCTTCGAGACGGCCCTGAAGAGGGTCGTGCCCGATATCAGGACGGGCAGAGTCCTCATCCAGTCTAACGTGCGGACGGGAGAGCCCGAACTGCACTACCTCAAGCTTCCGGACAACATCGACGAGCACGAGGCTGTGCTGCTCATTGACACGCAGATGGCCAGTGGCGGCGCCGCCCTCATGGCAGTGCAGGTCCTCGTCGACCACGGTGTCGCGCAGGAGAAGATCGTGTTGGCGTGCTACGCCGCCGGACGACTTGGAGTTCACCGGCTGGCCAAGGTGTTCCCCGGCATCACCATCGTGCTCTGCAATATGCTTGCAGACATTGAGGATCGCTGGGTTGAGAAGAGATATTTCCGGTGCTAGCCGGCTGAGCACATGCGCAAGAAAGATACTCGTAGTTGTTGAAGATGACGGCGGTCGTCCCCAGCGATTGCAATCTTTACCCCAGTAAGCAGCACATGTAGCAACAGGAGGAACTGCATATAAAAAAGACGCATCGATGCCAAGGCACGAGAACAATTCCAGCGAGTCGACGGCCGATGCAAGACGTGAAAAGGCGCAGCTTCCGCATGCAAGATCCGTCACTCCATTTTGACAGCGGCCGCGGTGCCCATCATTGGATCACTGGGTCGCCGCCATGTTGAATTGGCCGAGGGGGCACCGAGAGAGTGGACGCATCTGTGGAGACGGGCGGCACCCGGCATGCACCCTGGACGCCGCTGACTGAGCTCATTGAGTCGCCTTCTCAGCGCAAATCGATCATGCCGAGAGGACCCCTGGAAAATAGCTCTCAGCTCGGACGAGCAGGCACGCGGCGCCGACCACGGGCCCAGGCCTTGGGACGAAAGTCCGAGAAGGAGGTCGGTTGACGGCGATATGCAATTGCATCCTGGAATGGCTGGGCGACGTGAACAAATCAGCATGCAGCAAAGCAGCTTCGGGGGAAGCCTCGGGCGGCGCTTCGAAGCTTCTGGCGGTGGCCCCCGTGCTGCGTAATTGCATGCGAGGCGAATCGTCGGCCTATCCGAGCTATGACGCACTTGCTGGAGGCGCCGGGTCAGGAGCTCCTCGGAGGTGACATGGCCCTGGCATTGACTTAGTACAAGCATCATTGTGCATGTGTCCAGGGAGCTATTCCCGCAAGTCCCTTGGGTCGCTCTTTTTTCCCCCTTCGCTACCTATTACATCTTGACTTAGACCTTGCAAAAGCTTCATTCGTTTGCCAAGTTCTTTCAGCTTGACACCCGTGAACTGACGACGCGAACCAGAGCTCCTGTTGCTCTCACGCCTCCACTCGCTTCGACATGACATCTCCCTGTTGATTCCATAGGACCTACCCGTTCGAAACCTATACCCGCGATAATCATTAAATGCCTCCTACCACCTCGGCGCTGATGCGCCTCTCCCGCGCCGCCCAGCAGACGCCCTCGACCACCAGTCTCCTCAAGGCCCTGCCGCCATGCAGACAGCAGCTCGTCGCCGCGTCGCAGAGGCGCGCCTTCGCCAACATCCCCCAACGATCAAAAACCCGAACGCCCCTCGCGAATGCCTTCCTTAGCGCCCACGGCCTGCCCAAGGGCACCCTCGTCCGCTCCGTATCCAGCCAGTCCGCCCCGCCACGGCCGAGATCCCGGCTCCTCACCCTGGCGTACCGCGGCGCGGCATGGCTCGGCGGCGGCATCATCTTCGTCGGCCTCGGCGTCGTGGGCTTCTTCATCTACGACGCCTCCACCTACAAGGAGCACCCCGACCAGAACGAGATCGAGGTCTCGGCGCTGGCCCTGAACCCCAGGAAAGGCGGACCGAAGAACCTGCCCATTGCTGAAGTGCTGATCGACGACCTGGACACCGAAGACGCAAAAAGCGTAAAGGACAAGCCGAAGCTGGTCATCCTGGGTGGCGGCTGGGGCGGCGTTGCGATGCTCAAGGAGCTTAACCCGGACGAGTACCACGTCACCGTCATCTCGCCGACAAACTACTTCCTGTTCACGCCCATGCTGCCGTCCGCCACTGTTGGAACCCTCGAACTGAGATCGCTGGTTGAGCCGATCCGCCGCGTGCTTGCCCGCGTCAACGGCCACTTCATCCGCGCGAAAGCCGAAGACGTCGAGTTCTCGCACAAGTTGATCGAGTGCTCCCAGCCCGATGCCTTTGGTAATGAGACCCGGTTCTATGTGCCCTACGACAAACTGGTTATTGCTGTTGGATCTACCACGAACCCTCATGGTGTCAAGGGGCTCGAGAACGCGCACTTCCTCAAGGACATTGCCGACGCGCGCAAAGTCCGGAACCAGGTCATGCACAACCTCGAGCAAGCCTGCCTGCCTACCACTTCTGATGATGAGCGGAAGCGCCTGCTCTCCTTTGTTGTCAGTGGAGGCGGCCCGACCGGTGTCGAGTTCGCAGCCGAGCTCTTCGACATGCTCAACGAGGACCTGACGCTGCACTTCCCCAAGCTCCTGCGCAACGAGATCTCCGTCCACCTGATCCAGAGCCGCAGCCACATTCTCAACACCTACGACGAGACCGTCTCCAAGTACGCCGAGGAGCACTTCGCCCGTGACCAAGTCGACGTCCTCACCAACTCGCGGGTCAAGGAGGTCCTCCCGGACAAAATCATTTTCACCCAGAAGCAGCCTGACGGATCTCTGCTCACCAAGGAGCTGCCGATGGGTTTCTGTCTCTGGTCTACCGGTGTCTCCCAGACGGAACTGTGCAAACGCCTGTCCACCAAGCTGGGCCCCTCGCAGACGAACCGCCACGCTCTGGAGACTGACACCCACCTCCGCCTCAACGGCACGCCTCTGGGCGACGTCTACGCTATTGGTGACTGCTCTACCGTTCAGAACAACGTCGCCGACCACATCATCACCTTCCTCCGCGGCCTCGCCTTCAAGCACGGAAAGGACCCGGAGACCCTCGAGCTGCACTTCAGCGACTGGCGCGACGTCGCCGCCGACGTGCGCCGCCGCTTTCCCCAGGCCGTCGGTCACCTCAAGCGCCTCGACAAGCTCTTTGAGCAGTTCGACAAGGACCAGTCTGGAACCCTCGACTTTGGCGAGCTTAGAGAGCTGCTGAAGCAGATCGACTCCAAGCTCACCTCGCTGCCCGCGACGGCGCAGCGCGCGCACCAGCAGGGCCAGTACCTGGCGCACAAGTTCAACAAGATGGCGCGCACCTCGGACGGCCTGCGGGCGAACCAGGTGCTCGACGGCGATATCGACTCGGTCGTGTACCGGGCGTTCGAGTACCACCACCTGGGCAGCCTGGCGTACATTGGCAACTCGGCCGTCTTCGACTGGGGCGAGGGTTGGAACTTTGCTGGTGGCTTGTGGGCGGTTTACATGTGGCGGTCTGTCTACTTTGCCCAGAGCGTCAGTCTCCGGACGCGTATCCTGCTAGCCATGGACTGGGCCAAGCGCGGTCTCTTTGGAAGAGGTGAGTTCCTATGCGAAGCCCTAACAAAAAGTACGAAAACTGACAGTCTTTAGATTTGATGAGCTACTAAATTTCGGCACGAGTGTTAAAAGAGTTTTTCCTTTTGTAAGCATACCCTGGGGAGTACGGGGGGCATAAAATGCATCCCGAGTGATGCTGGGATAGAGAGTTACATGAGCCGTAAAAGGGACATTAGACAAGTCTCTGATAATTTCAATTTGTCGTTCAAAAGTCCACACCCTGTGTCACAACCAAATGTACCCGCCGGAAATGAGAAACGCCAAAACGCTTTTTGAATTATTATTTTGTTGACCCTTTCTATTGTATATCCCTCTTAAATCTTGAAGTCCTTGTACTGCCACTTCTCCGTGAGTTTCGTCCTGGCCTGCCTCTTGAACGGCAGATGCCTCCTGGTCTCCACCTTGCCCCGGATGATCATGCTGCGGTACCTGTCCTTGAGCAGGTTGCCCTCGGGCTTGAGCAGCCGCAGCGAGTCCTGCAGCTCGTCCGGCAGGACCAGTTCCAGGTCCTTCTCGGGGAGCTTGTACTTGCCGAGCTGCCGTCTCCTCAGGGGGCCCTCCTCCGTCACGTCGTCGTCGTCGTCGTCCGCGTCGCTGCCCTCGCCGACCTCCTTGGCCAGCGCCAGCGCGCTCTTCGCGGCGTCGCGCTCCGCGATCTCGGCGGCGATCTGCTTGATGCGCTCCGCCTGCGCCTCCTTCTTCTTCATGGCGAGCTGGTGCTTGGCCTCGCGCTCGGCCTCCTTGCGGCGCTTGATGCGGTTGCGCTGCACGGGCGTCTTGCGCTGCGGGCGCTTGAGCGACGGCTTGTCGTCGTCGACGCCGCTCTCGAAGCCCTCCCAGGCCGAGTCCTCGTCCCACTCGGACAGCTGGGCGCGGGCCTCGGCGGCCTCGGCCTCGGCGGCGGAGCGGGCGACGGCTTCGCGCTTGAGACGCTCGGCCTCCTCCGCAGCGAGACGGGCCTCCTCCGCGGCCACGGCCTTGGCGCTCTCCTCCTCGAGACGGTCGGCGTAGTCGTCGAAGGCGGGGTTGTACGAGTAGCCGCCCGAGGGCTTGAGGACGGCGGGGATCTGCTTGCCGCTGGCGGTGAGGGAGATGGGTTTCTGCTTGAGGGTTTTGGGGGGCTTGGCTTTCACGACGGGCGGGAGGAAGTTGTCTTGCGGCTTCTCGTCGGCCTTTGCGACGGCGGTCGTTGTCGGGGCAGGGGCGCCCCAGAGGTCGTAGGTGGCGTCTCGGACGGTGATGCTGGACTCGTGCTGGCCGTCGGCGACCTTGCGGAGGCGGGCGAGCTCCTTGTGGGAGACCCAGTCGGTGCGCTGGCGCTTGACGGGGAGGAGGCCGTCGGAGGTCTTTTCGTTTTCGCGCTTCTTGCGGGAGGAGACGGCGGGCACGACGGAGCGGGCGGCGATGATCTCGTCCGACTTGAGCGTCTTCTTGGGCTTGGAGCGCTTCTCCGTCTTGCCGACCGTGTCGAGGGTGAAGAGGTCTGCCGAGGCCTTCTCTGCGACGACACCGCTTTGGTTTGTTAGTTAGCACGCTTGTGATGACCTCGTGGGAGTGACACCGACATACCCCTGAATGATTTGCTTGTTCAATTCGTCCAGGCCATCCTGCACCTCCGTCACGTCGACGTTCTTCCGCCACGCCTTCTTGCCTTTTCTCGAGGGCTGCTTGTGTTGCTGGGGCGCATCGCCGTCGCCCGACAGGGGCTTGAGGACGGGCATCGCGGCGGTTGGACTACCCGATCGGTTTTCCTGTCGTCGAGTCGATTCGCAGAGATCCCGGGGGAGGATTGTGTGTCGTGGGAAACCGATCTGCACAGCCTGCCGTTTGATGGTCGTGCCGTCTCTTCTCTCTGTCTGGGCTTCTGGGTGGACTGGGCTGGACTGGCAGGGCCTGGAACGGCCATCCAGAATTTTTTTGCCAGGGTGCCTTATCGCAGGGCGCCACTATCGGCTATCAGCACGTGACTGCGGACCTGTTCCCCATCCTCTCAATGGATGACGGGGCCCTTGCCAAGCTGCAATGCGCCCAGGACCGACAGTTGACCTCCTTTTACGTACCCGTTAAAGTTCTCAATTCCCAGGTCGCGACCACCCCGAACGACACCTTGTTCTCCATCGCCGAATCTCCCTCGACTCGTTCGGCCACCTCCGTCGTCCCTCCTTTGCTCACCCACCGCGCCCTCCCTTGCATCAAGCCATCCCGTCGTTCGTCCTTCGTAGCGGCCGTCTAGTGTCAACTGTTCCCTCCGATACCACCGTCGACTTTCCCTTTAGATTCAACGCGTGCAACTTGGCAACCATGGCGTCCGGCGCAGGCGGGTCTTACAACAACCCACTCAAGAAGTTCAAGTACGATGCGATGCGCCCGACATGATGGGTTACGTGTGGTTTTTCAATGCTGACCGGGTGGATATAGGCTTGTCTTCTTGGGCGAGCAGAGTGGTACGGCCTGCATCGGCATCCTTTGACGTGGTGGCATCCCTCGCTAACACCGCTTTGTTGCAGTGGGGAAAACGTCCCTCATCACTCGGTTCATGTACGACTCTTTCGACAACATGTACCAGGCGACCATCGGCATCGACTTCCTCTCCAAGGCAAGCCATTATTCTCGTTCAAGCGTCCGCCTGCCCCTCTCTAACCGACGACTAGACCATGTACCTTGAGGACCGCACGGTGAGGTTACAGCTCTGGGATACCGCCGGCCAAGAACGATTCCGCAGTTTGATCCCGTCGTACATTCGCGACTCTAGCGTGGCGGTTGTCGTCTACGACATTTCAAGTATGTGGCAGATGAGATGGGATTCCCTCAACATCCTTGCGGGGGCGGCCGGTCACTGACGCGGGGGACCTTGCAGATGCGAAATCCTTCCAGAACACCAAGAAGTGGATCGACGACGTGCGCGCCGAGCGAGGAAACGACGTCATCATTGTCCTCGTGGGCAACAAGACGGACTTGAACGACAAGCGGGAGGTGACGACGCAGCAGGGCGAGGACGAGGCCAAGAAGAACAACCTCATGTTCGTGGAGACCAGCGCGAAGCTGGGACACAACGTCAAGACGCTGTTCAAGAGAATAGCGCAGGCCCTACCTGGCATGGAGGGGGCGGACGCCACCCAGCAGGCCTCGAACCAAAGTGCGTAGACCCAGTGGCCGCAGAGACGGGCGATTGCTAACAGTTCGCAGTGATTGATGTGAAGACGACCCCCGCCCAGTCCTCGCAAGAGGGATGCGCGTGCTAGACGACGTACGTTTAAAAAGGAAGCAAATGACTGAAGTAGCCCCCCGAGGCGAGCCGTGGCCCGTGGCGGACGACGCGGGGCTGAATTGCCGTTACGTTACGACATGACTGGCGGGGCAGGACATCTTAAGCATAGCGTGCAATGAGGATTTTCAGCATCAGTTACAGTTTGTATAATAACGGGCTATAATCCACGGTCGTTAGTACATACTTACATTTAATGGCTCTTTCTCTCTTTCTATGCTCTGGCCCTTAGTCTCTGCCGGGGAATTTGTGTTTCTACCGCATGCACCATGCACATACGCCTCATCGTGGCCTGTAGCGAAATAAGCTTGGAAATTGGCTCGCTCACCGCCCCGGATGACACGCGGTTGGGCTCTTTAGACTCGCGATGGACGGAGTCCGCGGTGGTGCCGCGGTGGACTCACAACTGTCACCGAGTGCCGGGGTCCATCGAGCCCATCGAGTGGTTCGGTGGCAGCGGCGGTGGGCCCAACCGAAGGCGTCTGTCCGCGTACAGCGCCATTGCACGCCCGGGGAGTGGGATTATGACAGCGCAAGTGGGGCCCATCATGTCATCGAGAACGCAGGGTCTTTCCACCTTTTTTTCCCATGTCATCCGGCGCTGCCGCACTGGTTAAATGTGACGGCTGGCAGCGCTTCGCATCGCAAAGCTTCCCAAACATTACCAGAGCTCCTGGACCCCTTATTCTGACGCAATACCTCACACACTCACGATCACCACCGCGAGGGGAAGGAAACTACGACTACACAAAAAATGGCGCTCTCGATGTTCCGACTACGGCTGCCGCGCCCAAAGGTGCGTTGAGAAGAACCTCGTCGCTCTAAGCGCCGTGGTGCTGCATCGTCATCGTCATATTGATCTCCGCTAACAAACGTCGGCTTGCGACAGACCTTTTTGGGCTGCATCAGCCTCCAGACGGGCGCAGAGGTCATCTCGCTGATTCTCCTCTTTAACCGACTTACCGGTCTCTATGGCCTCCTCGCGATTCTCACCGGCTACGAGCTGTCGCTCACGCAGCTTTCGATGTACCTCTACTCGCTCGGCGTCGTGGTCTCGCTGGTCATGTTCCTGCCTCACGTCCGCAAGCAGAGCCCGTTCGAGGTGCTCGGGCTCGCCTGGCTGTACATCATCGACACGCTCCTCAACATCGCCTACACGACCTTCTTCGCCGTGAACTGGTACCTGAACAGCACGGCTCTCGAGAAGCACCCCGGCAGCGCTGGTGTGCCGGCCGGCGCAGAGATCGCGGAGGAGGCGCTCGCCAACGGCGCGCCCGTGGTGCCCGACGTGCCCAAGACGACCAAGCACATTGGTCCGCAGGAGTCGTGGATGAGCCTGGGCCTCATCGTGTCGGTGACGCTGGTGCGCGTCTACTTTGCGTTTGTCGTCATGTCGTTCGCCCAGCAGGTGCTGCAGCGATTCACGGAGATGGGCTGGGAGGAGGAGGGCCGCAAGAAGGGCCCCGACGGACCGTTTGCGCAGGGCGAGCCGGACGGCGAGGGCTACCGCGGGCGTGTCGGACGTGTGATGCTCGCGCTGGGCCGGGGCTACTGGCTGGACGAGCGAGCGCAGGAGGAGTGGGCGAGCGCGATGAGCGCCAAGTTCCGGCATGCCGGTCCCTAAATATTGGGGATGGAGCGGGCAGTTCCATAGGGAGATGTGGATGTCGGCGTCGGCGGGAGCGGCAGCGGCAGCGGCAGCGTCGGCGGCAACTGGGTTGACCGCCCCGCCCCGCCGGGCCGCGGACGGCTATTCGCAGCCAGCGATGGCGGAGACGAAAAACGGCGCCTCGATGGCGCAATCGGGCGATGTCATCATGAAGAATGGTTTTTTTTCTTTCTAATGTGGATGGTACATGCAGGTGGTGGATCACAGGGGACGCAACGCATTTCGGGGTTTAGAATTTGTCAAGGACGTCTCTTTTGACGGGAGAACAGGCTATCGGCGTATGGACGATTGGATAAGACGGATTCGTTGGGTTGGGCATGAAACGATGACGAGTGGGACCGGCAGACGGTCCCAAATCCCGAGCACGGGACAGCATACGGATACTGATAGAGGAGACACGACGCCTCGATACACGGGCAAGCACGCACCTAAGCGCCAAGGTAGTAGATAATAATACATGTACTTTTACGGATACTACTACAGTACTACTTGTGCTTGACGGGCCGGCAGAATGGGTGGGTGGGTGCCGGGTGACTGGCAGAGGCTGCAAATACAGAGGTGACCATTTGTAATCCGAAAGATTCCCCGGGGGGATGGGGACGGGGCCCACGACGGGATATGGAGCGCTAGCCGGCAACGCCCCTCCTGTTGAGGCGTCCCGACGTCTGTGTCTGTGTTGTTGGTTGACTCGTCTCGCGGGCATCTTTTCTAGAGGTGGTGTCTGTGAGCGGCAGTGGCAGCGGCTGGCGCCCAGCGAGAGGGCAGATGTTACCGACCGACAACGGCCTTTTTCGGCATTCGGCCATTGGCTGGGCTCTGGAGGCTGGTTGTTTTTTGTCTGGTGCTTTTTTTTTTTTTTTGCATGTCCATGTCTGGCTCTTGTCCTGCGTCCCCTGCCCTGTCGGCTGGAGAAGGTGACGGGAGCTTAATTTACTTCTAGTATAGGTACTTACCTTTGGTAGGTATTAGTGAGGTGCTCCGGGAGGAATGCGACCTGGTGGTGTATCCGTAGACTCTATGCAATTGAGAGGCCGGGGTAAGCCACTGTTGTTGTTGTTGCAGTCGCCATTCCAAGATTTGGTGATGCGGTTCGGTTCGTCCCAGGCTTACAAACACCAGCAGCGGCAGCAGCAGCAGCAGCAGCAAAGACCCGGGTCGGGATTCCCAGGTGACGGAGCACCACCGAACCGGCCAGGTACCAATCAGGCAAAAAGTGCCGCGACCGGTACACGCCTCACGCAGGACCCAATACCCGAGGGCGCAGAAAGAGCTGCCCAGTGCCTGTGCGGCAGCGCAGCCAGCGAATGGACTGGGGGAGCCGCTGCGCTAGCCGATCACGCAATCGACCCTGATGTCGACAAAATTCATTGTTTTCTGCGGGGCAAATTGCCCGTCGGTGGGAACTGGCAGCTGCGGCGACCTCTGACACTTCTTTCTGGGAATGAATTAAAACCAAAGCAGAGGAGCATCGGCCCTGTTTCGCAGTGTCGGGCTGTCCTCCTGCCATTCTCTCCCCTTGCCCATATCCCGCGTCGTCATTACCCTTGGTGTTGTTGTTGCTGTTGCTGTTGTGTTTGCTGCTGCTGCTTGTTGATTCTTCCTTTCCAACTCTCTTGTAAGGCGAGCGGAGGACGAAGTTGAAGAACACAGGAACGCCCAACGACAGGACGAATACCCCCCCAAAGGAATACCCCCCAGAAAAAAAGAAACACATACACACATACACACACACACACAATATGGCACCGACAAGAGGCCAGATTCAGACGCCTGGAGAGGCCGGTAAGTTGGCTCCCGTCCCCCCCGGTTTTACTGCCTGCAGCGCATCGTCCTTCAGCGCCGCGCCCACTGTAAATACAGTGCAGCTCCAGCGGCACCCGCCACCGGCCAATCACAGCGCTGCCATTTGTCGCATCCAGCACCCAGCCGCTAGTGGTGGCCGACGGCAGGCGCAGCGGAGGAGGGCCAGCAGCGCAGAGAGGCCGACGACGATGAAGAAGATGGTGGTGATGCTGCCGCTGCTGCCCGACCACGGCTGACACAATGCGCCCCCTACAGTCGCGAGAATCGCATACCTCTCCAGCGACGTCGTCGTCTCCGTCCAGCCGTCGCTGGCCAAGGACTCCGAGTTCTCGTCCCACCTGAAGCGCTACGTCGCTCGCGCCGACAAGAGCCTCGTCGCAAAGGCCGCCGTGCCAGAGGTGAGACGCGGTTCTCCCGTCCCTCACTGCCATTGACTCTCGAGACTGACGATGCTTCTCTCGCGCGCAGGTCCAGCACGTCAGGCACAATGCCGACCCCCTCCTCTCCGTCTTCGCGCCCTCCCGCGCCGGCAAGCTCGTCGCCGTGACCACCTCCTCCTCCGCCCTCCTGCCCGCCATCTCCCACCTCTACAAGCTGGCCAACTACCCCGTCGTCCTGCACGTCTCCCTCCAGCCCGCCGGCTTCCCCGACTTCTCCGCCATCACAGCCATCCGCAACTCGGGATGGACCTTCCTGCAGTCCGAGTCGCTGCAGGAGGCCCAGGACATGGCCCTGACCGCCCACGCCCTGGCTCTGCGCTCCGGCAAGGGCGTTATTCACTTCTTCGCCTCCGCCTCGAGCGACGACGACGCCGCCATCGATGCCGAAGATCCGGACGTCGTGCGCCAGGTTCTCGACGTCGACGCCGCCAGGCGCTTCCAGCAGTCCAACGGCACGGAGGCGGCTGTCGGCATTTATGTCGATGACGGCCGACTGCCGGTCGCCTCCGACCGGCCCGACGTGCCGCCGACCGGCTCCGCGACCCTCGGTGGTCTGAGCTCCTCCGAGCTCGCTTCGTCCGTGCACTCCAAGCTCGACTCGTCCCGCGCCTCGGTCCAGTCCAGCGAGCACAGCGTCATCGACAGCCCCCCGTCCGTCGTGTCGTCCAACGCCACCACCATCGAGTCGTCGCTGCCCGTCGTCTCGTCCGAGTACGTCTTCAAGTACGCCAACGGCATCTGGGCCCAGATCAAGCGCCTGACCGGCCGCGAGTACTCGGCCTTCTTCTACGCCGGCCCCTCCAACGCCGAGAACTGCCTGTTCGTCTTCGGCTCCGGCGCCTACTTCTTTGGCGATGTCATCGACCAGGCCCGCCGCGGCGGCGACTTCTCCAAGGTCGGCATCCTCACCCCGAGGCTGTACCGCCCCTGGCTGAGCTCCGCCCTCGCCGAGGTCCTGCCCAAGTCCGTGAAGCGCATCGCCGTGCTCGAGCAGATCCACCGCAAGACCACCAAATGGGGCCCCGTCCTCATTGACGTCCTCACCAGCGTCAAGAGCGGCGCCGGCGGCGTGCAGACCGTTGTCGGCTACCAGCTGGGCTACATCGACCCCAAGACCGTCATTCAGGCCCTGCGCGGCGTCCTGCAGAACCTGACCCTCGACACCCCCGTCCAGAACCTCGAGGTCGGCCGCAAGGAGGTGCCCCAGCAGGCCCAGGTCCAGGAGTACGGCCTCGAGAAGCCCAAGGTCGAGACCTCGTACACCAAGATCCTCGACCAGCTCTTTGGCCAGCGCGCCTACATTGCCAACGCGCTCAAGTCGAGCAACGCCGGCATCAACGCCTCCATCCAGGCCAGCCCCGAGTTCGGCTTCGGTTCTCTCCTGGCCCGCAAGGAGCGCCGCGTGCGCTTCGTCAACGAGGTCAAGGAGGCTGCTAGCAGCAACCAGTTCGTGACCGAGTCCCCCAAGAGCTGGCTCGCCCGCTGGGCGGCCAACGCTCAGGACGCCAAGAAGGCGAACGAGATCGCCGACGACCTGATCCCCCGCCTCGAGACTGACGGCTCTTCCCTCGCTCGCAACCTGCTCTCCAGCAAGCGTCTCTTCCGCAAGGAGTCTCTGTGGCTCGTCGGCTCCGATGCCTGGGCCTACGATCTCGGCAACTCGGGTGTCCACCACGTCCTGGCCTCCGGCGAGAACGTCAACATGCTCATCATCGACTCGACTCCCTACTCGGAGCGCGCCGCTGCTGACGCCAACCGCCGCAAGAAGGACATTGGCCTGTACGCCATGAACTTTGGCAACGCCTACGTCGCCTCCACCGCCGTCTACGGCTCCTACACCCAAGTCCTGCAGGCCATGCTCGAGGCCGACCAGTTCGACGGCCCCTCCGTCGTCCTGGCCTACCTCCCCTACAACGGAGAGCACGACTCGCCCCTGACCGTCCTCCAGGAGACCAAGAAGGCCATCGACGTCGGCTACTGGCCCCTGTACCGCTGGAACCCCGCCAACGAGGCCAAGGGCGAGCCCAACTTCAGCCTCGACTCGGAGCGCATCAAGAGCGAGCTCAAGGCCTTCCTCGACCGCGACAACCAGCTGACCCAGATCATGAAGAAGGACCCCGTCTTCGCTGCCAACCTGTCCCAGGACTTTGGCACCGAGGTCCGCGCCCAGCAGAAGCGCAAGGCCAAGGACGCCTACAACCAGCTCCTCGAGGGTCTCTTCGGTGCCCCCCTTACCATCCTGTACGCCTCTGACAACGGCAACGCCACCGCCGTTGCCAAGCGTCTCGGCAACCGTGGTAAGGCCCGCGGCCTGAAGACCACCGTCATGGTCATGGAGGACTACCCGATCGAGGACCTTCCTTCCGAGGAGAACATTGTCTTCATCACCTCCACGGCCGGTCAGGGTGAGTTCCCCCAGAACGGTCGCCCCCTGTGGGACGCCGTCAAGGACAACACCGAGCTTGACCTGGCCAACGTCAACTTCTCCGTCTTTGGTCTCGGTGACCGTCACTACTGGCCCCGCAAGGAGGACAAGATCTACTACAACAAGCCCGCGAAGGACCTGGACCGTGTCCTGGCCAACCTCGGCGGTAAGAGACTTGCCGACATTGGTCTCGGTGACGACCAGGATCCCGACGGATACCAGACCGGCTACTCGGAGTGGGAGCCCAAGATCTGGGGCGCTCTTGGCGTTGACAACGTCGAGGGTCTCCCCGAGGAGCCTGCGCCCCTCACCAACGAGGACATCAAGATCGCGTCCAACTACCTCCGCGGTACCATCGCCGAGGGTCTCGAGGACACCAGCACCGGCGCCATCTCGGCTGCCGACCAGCAGCTCACCAAGTTCCACGGCACCTACATGCAGGACGACCGTGACGTCCGAGACGAGCGCAAGGCCATGGGCTTGGAGCCCGCCTACTCCTTCATGATCCGTTGCCGTCTGCCCGGTGGTATCTCCACCCCCCAGCAGTGGATCCAGATGGACGACATCGCCAACGAGCTCGGAAACGAGACCATGAAGCTCACCACCCGTCAGACCTTCCAGTTCCACGGTGTCGTCAAGGGCAAGCTGAGGCCGGCCATGCAGGCCATCAACAAGGCTCTCATGACCACCATCGCCGCCTGCGGCGATGTCAACCGTAACGTCATGTGCAGTTCTCTGCCCACCCAGTCCGCGTACCACAAGGAGGTCTGGGCCTACTCCAAGATCATCAGCGACCACCTGCTGCCCTCGACCTCTGCCTACCACGAGATCTGGCTGGCGGACGAGAACGACAAGAAGACGCTGGTTGCCGGAGACGCGGTCCAGGACTTTGAGCCTCTGTACGGCCCCACGTACCTGCCCAGAAAGTTCAAGATCACCATCGCCATCCCTCCCCACAACGACACCGACGTCTACGCTCACGACATTGGTCTGGTCGCCATCAAGGGCAAGGACGGCAAGCTGGAGGGTTTCAACCTGATGGCCGGTGGCGGTATGGGCGCCACGCACAACAACAAGAAGACGTACCCGCAGATCGGCCGCATGCTCGGCTTCGTCAAGACGGACCAGGTGCACATCGCCTGCGAGAAGGTGATGCTCGTCCAGCGCGACCACGGCGACCGCAAGAACCGCAAGCACGCGCGTCTCAAGTACACCATCGACGACATGGGCGTCGACGTGTTCCGGTCCAAGGTCGAGGACCTCTGGGGCCAAAAGTTCGAAAAGGAGCGCCCCTTCAAGTTCGAGAGCAACGTCGACTCCTTCGGCTGGCAAAAGGACGAGACGGGCCTGAACCATTTCACCTTCTTCATCGAGAACGGCCGCATCGAGGACACGCCCGAGTTCCAGATGAAGACGGGCCTGCGCGAGATCGCAAAGGTGCACAAGGGCGAGTTCCGCCTGACGGGCAACCAGCACCTGATCCTCAGCAACGTCGCCGACGAGGACGTGGAGCCGCTGACGCAACTCATGAAGAAGTACAAGCTCGACAACGTGCAGTTCTCGGCGCTGCGCCTCAGCTCCTCGGCCTGCGTCGCCTTCCCGACCTGCGGCCTCGCCATGGCCGAGTCGGAGCGCTACCTCCCCGTGCTCATCAGCAAGCTCGAGTCGTGCCTCGAGGAGAACGGCCTGCGCCAGGACTCCATCGTCATGCGCATGACGGGCTGCCCCAACGGCTGCGCGCGGCCCTGGCTCGCCGAGGTCGCTTTCGTCGGAAAGGCGTACGGCGCGTACAACATGTACCTCGGCGGCGGCTACCACGGCCAGCGCCTGAACAAGCTGTTCCGCCAGAGCATCAAGGAGGACGAGATCCTGGCCATCATGAAGCCGCTGCTCAAGCGGTACGCGCTGGAGAGGGAGCAGGGCGAGCGGTTCGGTGACTTTTGCATCCGCGCGGGCGTCATCAAGGCGACCAAGGAGGGCAGGGATTTCCACGAGGGAGTGAGTTGATTCATCATCTTTTGCTGTTAACATTTGCTAACCAATAGCTATAGGTCCCTGAGGAAGACGAGGATGAGGAGTAAATTTTTGGTTAGGCACGGTGCGAGGAAGCGATCTGGGGAGGACAGAAGAAGAAAAGAAAAAGAAAGGAAAAGTACAATTGTAAAATGTATGTCTTATATCCGTCTTACGCTTCAGCATCAGGGGCAGGCGTTGTGCTTTTTTTCCATCTCATATATATATCACCACGTTTGATCTTGTTCATTTGGATCTCCAAGTTGCGTATTGTCATGTCGGACTGCCATCTGTGTGGCTAGTGATGATGTTGGTTGCGCATCTAAGAAGTGTATGATGATATCTCATCCGGGCATCGCTTGCGCCTTTGGACGGGATCTGCCGCCTGCGACATTCTGCCCTACGCATCCGTCCGCGTCCTCTCATTGGCTGCTTATACGAACAATCGAGGACGGCCGGAGAGAGAGAGGAGGGGCGGGGCGGAAACGGCGGCGCCGAGCCGGGAGGGCGGCCCTCCGCTAGCCTTGCCTTCCGGAACCTGCACATTACACCGACGAGACGAAAGCCGCAAGAGAAACGCGGTGCACCTGGAGACCGGCAGATATCGTCGGGGGGTGTATTACCCGCGGTCAAGATCTCTCAGCGGTTCATTTTTCTTCTTCTCACCCAGATCTGATCTGCCGCCCACACAGCAACAACAACATGCTGGGGAACCGCCGCCGTCGCTTGCGGTGGTCTAGGCCAGTTTCGGGCGCGGTGGCTTTGAGACAGGGTTCGATACCGTTTCTGTGCGACGGGCATGGCGGGCATGACGGGGGACATGCTGACATGCTTCTCACGTGTGGTTTCTGCGTGCGTGCTGCAAACACTCGACGGCGATTGTTGCGTGCTGTTCGTGGCGGCTGCCCGCGTCGGGGATCGGGGATGTTGGGCTGTGAGGTTGGTTCAAGGGTTGATGCCTATCGAGCAGGCCGTCGTACCCATGTCCTTGGAGCCTTGTCTCCGGCCCTTCTGGTTCGGTCAAGCTTGACAGTATCCTACGACTGACGAACTCGCTGTGAAGAATGCCAGGACACGCTGACCAAGCACTGGCAGCCGACGCATCTCATCTCGTGGCTGACCAGAGATCTATGAGGCGCGCCTGAGTCTACGGTCTACGGTGATCTCGCCGCGGACCAATCGCCGGGTTCCCGGGACCCTGGAGGCGTCATGGTGTCTCTCGCTAACGCACCAAGGGTCTCTCGTCAAGGGGAGGGTTTCTTGCCGCGTTCTTCATCGAGGACGGGGGGGTTGGGCCTCTCGGCCGGAAACGGCGCGAGCCACGCCCTTGGCAAGGGCTGGGCCAGACCTGTCTGGAGTGCAAAATGCTTGGGATGCTCTCTCTCTCTCCCCCGCGACGCGACTGGAATGCCCCGAAAGGCCTGCCCTTTCTTTCTGTTACGGACGACCGAGGGAAGCGTGTCCGTATCTACGGCCGAAAGAACATGAGAAGACGTGAGTCGTTTCTTGCCCTCCAACATTAAACACAAACTCCCTTGCCTCCCCCCTCTCCCGCTCTCCTGGACGCTCCGCCCGGTCCCACCCCCGCTCCGATAGAAGACAAGACAAGACTGGCGATGAGCTTGCCATAACAAAACCCTTGCTCGCCCCGGTCCCCCGCCCTCCCCCCTCCCCTGCCCCCTGCAAGCTATCAGACGACTACGTCTCGATGGCGCACCTGTTCTCCGAGCTATCGGACAACCTGCCGAGCTGTGCTGTGAGTAGAGCCCCTCCGTCTATCATTATGTTGCGTTTTCTGCCCCCGCCGCTCTCCGATGCTCTTGTGTGTAGTTTCGCTGACGCAGTACTCACCTTCGTACCAGGCGCCTTGCTCGTTCGAAGCGCTCAACTTCACCACGTGTGCCGTGGCCAACCTGACGTCGGCGTGTATTTGCAGCGATGGCGGCTCCATCGAGGTGTACCGCATGTGCGTGAGGGCGGCGTGTGATATGGAACACGCGTTGAGTGAGTGCGGCCTCTCTCATCTTGTTTTCCCCATGCGCTGCGCGATCTGCACCAGGCACGTTTGTCGGCCTGTACCTTTCCATCTCACTCCTGGCAGAACGTTGTCACATTCAATAAAGGAGTTTGATCCTCACTACATCCCCTCTGACCTTGACCTCGACTGACAAAACACCTTCCCAGTGGCCAAGAACGTGACGTGGGCGTGGTGCGGCTTTCCGTATCACAATCAGACGGGCAACATCGTCGGTAGAGTGTTCCTGGTCGCCGTCACTGCCTTGTTCTTCATCGTGCGGCAGATTGCCAAGATCATGGGCCTGTCGGCGTGGGGTGCGGACGATGTCACGTTGATCATGGGATACCTATTCTCGCTTTCGTTTGCGGTATCAAAGTTCTATGGTATATACCATCCTTCACCGGTCGAATCTTCGGATGTCTGTCGTCTTACACGGTCTAGGATACGAACTGGGCATCGGTCGAGATGTGTGGTCATTGTCCCACGAGGAGATTACCCGCTTCATGCAAGTAAGGCGCTATATATACTATATCCTCGGATCGCCACAGCGATCTCTCCCTCTTCACCCTACCTCCTAGGATGAGCGACGAGACGCACACATAAGATCCTAGACTAACATCAGTCACACCACACGCAGGTCTTCTTCGCCTTTGAGATAATCTATACCCTCAGCATCGGCGCCCTCAAGGCCTCGATCCTCTTCTTCTACCTCCGCGTCTTCAACCTCGTCAGCCCCACCTTCACGATCGTGCTGTGGTGCACGCAGGCCTTCAACATCCTCAACTGCGTCGCCTTCACCGTCGCCAACCTCAAGCAGTGCACGCCCTTCAGCTACTCGTGGGAGGGCTGGGACGGCCGCCAGCCCGGGTCCTGCGTCAACCTGGCCGCGATGCTCATCTCCCACGCCGCCATCAACATCGCCCTGGACGTCTGGATGCTGGCGCTGCCCGTCACGCAGGTGCTGTGGCTGAACTTGAGAAAGAGGCAGAAACTGGAGATCTTGTCCATGTTTGGGCTCGGGATTATGTGAGTCGCTGCATTACCCAGGGTCTTTTGTTGTCCTGGCATGTGATTGTAACTGACGGATCCGTGGGACAGCATCACCATCGTCAGCATCGTACGCCTCAAAGTCTTGCTGAATTTCCGTACCTTTACGGACCCCACCTGTGAGTGTTTTCCCTTACTGCGTCTGTCCGCTGGAGGGTACGTAAGCTGACTCCTCCCAAAGACAACGCGTTTTACCTGCACTTGTGGTCCTACATCGAGCTGTCCGTCGGCGTCATCGTCGCCTGCCTGCCGTCGACCCGCCAGCTGTGGCGCGAGGTGATGCCCAAGCTGAAGAGGAAGATCGGCATCAGGCCGCCGCTGCGGGCGTCGCTGCCGGGCGAGTCGGCCAGGAGGCTCAAAGATATCCTGTTCCTGAGCGGAGACCAGTCGAGTTCCACGAGCAACGGGTTCGTGACGTCGCCGTCGACGCGCACCCACAGCGGTGGGCTAGAGGGCGAGCCTCAAAATCGATGACATTGTCGATAAAACAAAACATCTGTACATTTTCAGGCGGCGATGCCCCCGTGTATACCAACCAAAAAAAAGAATACGATGACGGCCTACTTTTGGAAACGTTAGAATACACGAAGAGAAGCCGGGCGGTGGACGGCTTGGTCACAATACAAAGACTAATCCACCGTTGCAATTATAGTATCGCTCTGTCCTCCATCGTATTTTTGTTTCCTTAATTCTGGGCGAAGGAACAGACTAGGTAGACACCCTTGCAGGCTGCAGGTTAAGGACGTCGCTAAGATGATGTTGGGCCGGTCCAACAATAGTTGACTGTCTGCCTGTAAGTTTGGAGATGGTAGACAAGGACACGTACAGGCTAGCTGCTTCTTGAATACCGGTAAGGGAAGGTAAACAAGGCCGCAGTCGATGCTCCAGGACCCGGGCTTGTGCCGCCGGAGATCCACCGCCGTACCGTTCCACGGCCCCATTTTTCCCGAAAAGACGGTCCACCTTGAACCCGGAAGACCGGCGTAGGAGATTTTGATACAAGATATAAGGTATGTCAGGATCCGCCAGCTTTCGGTATGAGAAGAACTCCAATTGAAGTCTGATCCTTCTGAACTGACGACCTATCATTAAGGCTCCAGGCGACAGAAGAATATGCCGGCTAATCTGGCCAACGCCATCCCAACACCGAATGTCCTATGCATCGCCTCATGCTACCAAACCTGAGCAACCATTGTACCGAAATCATCCCACATAACCCCAAGTAGCGACCGCCCTCTGCGCCTGGTAATCCGGCGCCCCCTTTCCCTCGACAATCCTGACGTCCTCGATGCTGACGATGTCAAGCTCCGCGAGCTTGGCCGCGACGTGGTGCAGGGTAGGCAGCTGCTCGAACCCAAGCGCCTCGAACTGGATCTTTGCGTCCGAGGCTCTGAACGTCCGCTCCATCCTGAACGACTCGGGCGCCGGCGCCGGCGACACGGTCGCGTACTCGACGTCCGCCACGCCGGGCCGCCCGGTGCGCGGTATGTACTTGTAGCAGAGCACATCCTGCCCCGGGCCCGCGGGCTCCGGCGGCGCCACCTCGAGCTTCAGCCCGGACATGCGCACCTCCCCGAACCGGCTGCCCCCCCAGCCCAGGGCCAGGCCCCAGGTGCCGCCGCGCTCGGCGTCGTCGTCCTGGTCCAGCGTCGCGAACAGCTTCGGGTACCCCAGCTCCTCGCGCCCGCTCAGGATCGGGTCCGGCAGGTTCTCGAACAGCACGCTGAGGTACCTGCCGCGCGCCGTCTCCGTCTTGCCCCGGCAGACGACGTTGTGGACGTACAGCCCGGCGTGGTTGTAGCCGCGGCCGGCCAGCCAGGGGAGGTTGCCGAGCGAGGTGAAGGAGACGGAGGCCTCGGCGAGGCCGTCGCCGTCGCCGCCGACGACGACGCTCGCCTCGTCGATGTGGAAGCACGGCCGCGGGAGGAGGGAGACGAGCTGGTCGACGGGCGCCTTGAAGGTGACGGTGCAGGTCTTGACCTGGACCTCGTCCCAGCCCTGGAGCGGCTGGCCGGTGGCGTCTTGGCGCGGGCCGGGGGAGGCGCCGTAGCCGAGGGGCATGCGGGAGAAGAATCTGCCCGTCGTGATGGTCATTTTTCGAGGGAGGTTTGGAGATGGCTTGTGGTTGGTGTCGTTGAGGTGGGGGGGCCGGAGATCTAACGAAGGAAGAGATCTAATGAAGAAAAGGAAGCGATCGTGGGGGGGGAGCGGTCCGTTTGATAGATAACGGTCATCACATGCCGCGTCCGTGCCAGTATTCAAAACGAGATCGAATCATCACTCTCGTGCTTGTCTTCTTCGCGGTATGTGCAGATATGCACTCTTGGACCTCTTGGTTTTGAGGCTGCATGTGGTGGAGAGACATCGCCGAGTTGCAGTCGCCGGATGTCCGCGAGCGGAACTGGGGGAGGGGAATTCCCCAATACCGGGCTCTAGAAACGTTTGGTGAGCATATTCAAGCCTGTAAATTGTAAATTCTCTTGCGTTGGAAATATAATGGAGTATGTTTGTGAAATTTGGTTTCGAGGATATGTAGTGATAGAGCTCATTCAGAACCTGGTCCAACCTAACTGTGGAATCGCGTGCTTATTTTCCAAGTCTCACGTGCTAGTCTGTCTGAGCCAAAGTCTCAGGGAAGCTTTTCAAGGCTAATGGAAGATTACTGAACGGTCGGAAATCTTTCGTGATGTTGATTTCTGTAAAGTTTTCAATATCCAGGTGGTGAACTATGGCAGTTCGATACCTGCTCCCTTACTGCTTGACATGCCGAGAATGTCGCTCGCTAACTCGATTCTCCTTGCCTGAGATGGATATCGGTCCATCGTGCGGCTAATTACGTCTGAATAAGCTGATTTGGACGCATTTCTTTCACGGATGTGGCATCTGGGGATGTGTCTGACGAGGTTGTCAACCAGCTGACGATGGAAGTTTGTCTTCACACATATATTCACACATGGAATTATCCGCTCAAAGTTCAAGAAGCAACTGCATGCTCTGGTATCCTCGGCGAACTCAACACTATACACATCACGAAAGCAACGGGAGCTACTTAGCATGTGAAGCACGTACAAACCTTGAAGCAGTTCATCTAGAGAGCGGATTAGTATTCCATCAACTGACGATCACAAACCACTACTGAGCGTTGGCAGGTATAACGTGTGCCAAGAGCTTTGCTCTCCGTGTAGCATAATGTATTCCCGAAGGTTCCGAGCTGTTCGTAAACCTTGCCACCCCCCGCCGCGAAACATGTCGACTACAGTAAGTCAGATCGAAGATGCACAGCTCTTTCTCAGATGAAGTAGATACCGAGATGACGAGAGCCAACCCCCCGTACCGTCACAGCGGAACCACCAAGTCCGGGCAATGCACCTATTTCCAGCGCCGAGAGATGGGTTAAGTTCCACGGCACATACGTATTCCTAATCAGGACAGTTAAAGTTTCGGCATACTTATAAGCACCAGAGTATCGGGAAAAGTCCGGCCATCTTCGTTCAGGGTGATGGGATTGGCAGAGTCAAACACATTCTAGACGAGCAACGAACGGCTGTCTTTCGACAGACAGCAAATCTTATGGCTCGTGGGCGACTCAGTGTGCTTGTTCCCCACACATCGTCTCGAGTTCGTCGTGTCACTCGTTGGTAGCGTCGCAACGAGGAACCTGCCCGATTCGTCTTTCGGATGAGATCACCTGTCCATTACCATGGGCGTTTCAACATGACGCCAGCTTTCCCTTTCGTTTTCCCGTCGAGCGGGCGGTCGTCATGGGATCGGGAGAAGCAGAACTTCCCTCGGCGATGTTTTCCTCGTTAACGGATTGATAACAAGGGTGCATCATGTAGAGTGTCCGCCTTTTATATCGGTCTGAGTGTCCGACCAGGACATTTAAACATCGACTAGACATGCTGGGTGAGGTCGTTACCCTTTTCGGAATGCAGTTCGTTACCTTGCCGCGGGGGAGAGCTCGCAGCAGCACGTGGGAGCCGCAGGCCTCGCCGCTTTCAGTTACCCCAGAACGAGGAATGTGTGTGACGTTTGGTTGCGGCCACGACCAAACCCGAAACTTACGGATTCATTAGACGGTGATGAGAAAACGGCATTCGAGGCTCGATCAATCCCGATTAACGATCATGGTTTGAGAAGAATAAGTGGATCTCGAGTATGATTCGGAGGACATCTGATACATAAATACCTGCATTGAAGCTCGCCGCTACTCGTATACTCGATCAGCTCAACTTTTGGAAGAACCATATGCACCATGTCGTACATGAACGCGTCCCGGGCTGCTCATCTCATGGAGCCGGCAGTCTCCGACCGCAAGACCTATGGTATCCTTTTTCTGACCGTCGGCCTCGCGGTCTACGTGCTATACAGCCTCTACCAGAGGGCTCTCCCGAAGCCAATCCGTGGGATACCATACCATCCCAAGTCCGCCAAGGGTATCATGGGCGACCTGCCAGATCTAGTCAGGGAAATCAATCATTCAGGGGACCTGTCTCGATGGCTACACCGGCGAGCGGCAGAGTTCGACTCGCCCGTCTGCCAGATCTTCCTCCGCCCCATGGCCCCGCCGATTGTTCTCCTGAGCGACTTCCGCGAGGCGCAGGACGTCTGTATGCGACGCAAGGAATTCGACCGCGGACAGACGATGCGTGACCTGTTCAGGGGTCCGTCACCGAACCACCATATTACGTTCCTGACAGGCGACGAGTGGAAAGCGCACCGCCGGCTGCTCCAGGACCTCATGTCGCCGCCGTTCCTCCACAACGTCGCGGCGCCGACCATCTACGCCAACGTGGTGAACCTCGTCAAGTTATGGGAAGCAAAGGCAGAGATTGCCGACGGTCGCCCGTTTGACATGTACTTGGACATCTACTACGCGGCCCTCGACGCCGTGACGGCCTTTACGTTTGGCAAAGATTTCCACAACGCCACGAAGCCGGTCGCCGATTTCATGCGCAGCCTCGACAAATCTGAGATCGCGCGATTACGCAATACGGCGACCATTGATCAGGCGGTCGACTTCCCGACGGTTGATTGCGACGAGATCATCACCGCCATACTCGATTTCAGCACCAACATCGAAAGGCTCCATACGTCCCCATTTCCTGCTTGGAAGTGGAGGGTCATCGAGAAGCTCCCGCCCCTGAATCGAATAATACGGGTGAAGAACGACTTTCTCGTTAAAGAGCTGAAGAAAGCCATGGCGCGGCAGGAGGCCTACGGAAGCGATGACACGTGGATGCGATCTGCCGTTGACTTGATGGTGCAGAGAGAAAAGAAAATGGCCCAGGAGGAGGACAGAAAGCCAGACTTTCTTTCTCCGACAATGCAAGACGAGGTATGTATAGCCAGGACTGACACGGAGACGATGACTGACTGTTGTTAGCTGTTTGGTGTGATTAACGGGGGCCACGACACGACCAGCACCACGATGCTATGGGGCCTCAAATACCTCGCAGACTACCCACAGGCACAAACTAAGCTGCGCAACGCAATGGAGGCTGGGTTTTCTTCTGCCCACGCGGAGAAGAGAAACTTGCACATTGAGGAGATCACGCAAATCAATGTCCCCTATCTGCAAGCCTCCGTGGAAGAGATTCTTCGTTGTGCCGGCACCGCACCGATTGTCGAGCGAGAGGCTCTTTCCGACACCGTACTACTTGGCTACCCCATCCGCAAAGGTACCAAGGTCTTTTGCCTTGGAATGGGGGCTAGTCTTCAAAGCCCCGCGCACCACGTCGACGAGGCGATGCGGAGCGAAGGGTGTCGGCTATCAAAGGGGCGGGTACCGGAGTGGGATCCCCTGTACATCGCCGAGTTCAACCCGGATAGATGGCTCGCCCCTGTGGTCTCTGGACGGGAAGGTCAAGTTGATGGGGAGGTTCCTAAGTACGAATTCGACTCCTCGGCGGGACCACACATTGCATTTGGTCTAGGAAAGCGAAGCTGCTTTGGCAAGCGATTGGCGTACGTGGAACTCCGGATCCTCCTGAGTTTGATTGTGTGGAATTTCGAGATTCTCAAGTGCCCCGAGGCGCTGAGTGGGTATGAGGGAAAGGTTGGAGTTACACATAAGCCGATAAAGAACTACGTGCGTCTGCGGAAGGTAGTGAGATAAGACGGTTGGTTCATGGAGCTCAATCTAGTCCCGGAAAACGCACTGTCAGAATGAAGAAAGAGGTAGATAGTCTCTGTACCCCCATTACTGATACAACAAGATACGGGTGCTTGTGGCGAGACCAAAGCAAAGTCAGCCAGAGTAATACATCTCCCTGATGGAAAAAGCGTATAGTGCCGACTGACAGAAACGAGAGAAGCTGAAAAGGCATGACATCACGCAACAGCAGTACCGCAAATCAAGTTAATGGCCATATCAAGACGATGTTTACAACCAGTAATGGAACCCAATCTGCTATCCAAATATCTTATTCGCGCTAGTTACAAGCAATGACCTTGCCGATGTAATCTATGAACAGTAAACAGAATATCTAACCCCGGCCGTCATAATCTATCATAGATACCGTCAGAATGTTCAACTGGTACTTCAAATGAAGCTCAGGAGGTCTTTCTTGGGTCTTTGTGGCAGAGACCACTGCCCTCTAGCCTGTCCCTCTAGGTCGTCGTGGCGATCTCCTGCGAGCCCCTGGGCCTTCTTCCCATCATCACCACTATCGTCGTCGTCTCCGTTTTCAGGCTCGGGGTACTTTTTCAAATGCTCCAAAGCCCAGATAACCTCCTCCGTAAGCACAGGGGGGACACGCCCCTTGCCTTTGAGCGTCGGTAGGCCAGCCACCCGGTACAAGCCGGTGAGCCACTCCAAGGTTTCGCCCGTCTCCCAGGGTATGTCGTGGAACTTTCTCCTTTCTCTCCGGACGGTGTCCTCCCTCTCCCGCTCCCATCGCTCCTGTTCTTCGACAGGCGGCAACGCAACCGAGTTCCTCCCGGAAAAGAGCCTGGCCAGAGCGATGGCCTGGTACTCAAAGCTCCTGAACGTGAGGACTCTGGGCATGCCCACAATCCCCAGGGTCTGAACGTCTTGGAAGAAGGTGTGCCAGAAGATCTTGACAAGCTTCCCCTTCTCGTAGTCGTACAGTGCCCGACCATTATTCTCTTGGCTGTTCCAGAAGGGGTACGACGGTTTGTATCCCGTGCAGTAAATCACATGGTCGACGTCATCGAGGTAGGTGTCGTCCTCAAAGACAATGCGCCCATCGAGTAGGAACTCCCTGATGACAGGCTTCCATGCCTGACCGGGAGGCGGTCTGTCGCCGTCCCAGCGAGACTTGCTTCTACGGGACTGGATGACAGGGGTAGCGGCCGTGCCGACCAGCTCGGCTGTCACATCGTGGCCCGAGGCCGAGTTGCCGATGACAAGCACCTTCTTCCCAGAGTAGGGCTGCGGGGAGCGGTAGGTCTTGGAGTGAACCACACGGCCCGGGAACTGCTTGATGTATTCGTCAAGGCCCTTGACTTGGGGTACCTATAACATCGTTAGACAGGTTCACAGGAGAGTTCGGAATCGCCAGGAATGAAGCGGGATTTTAGCGTACGTAAGGAACGGAATAATGCCCGTTGGCGACAACAACTGCGTCAAACACCTCCTGCCACCACACGTCGACATTCCTTGCGGGGTCGAACTTGCGCAACGTCAGCCGCCACTGCTCAGGCCTATCCGGGGCTGGGATCCGCGTGACGTCTTCGACGGTTGTGTTGAGTACGAGCAGCGAGTCCGTCTTGTGCTGTGAGAAGTAGTTCTCGATGTATTGCCGCGGGATCCAGTGCGGCGCGAAAGGTCCGTAGGCGAACCTGGAGTCTGAGAAGGACATTGCAACGTCTGGGACGTTGGTCCTGAGATTCAAAAAGTCAGAGGCCGTATGAAAAGGGGAGAACCTGAAAACTCACGTCAACGAGTGGTAGATCGGCGTTTGAGTAAACCGCTCCTGGTCGGTGCTGTGCGGCTTGACCTGCGGCAGCTCGGCCGGGATCTTCAACGCCGGGTCGACATCAGGCGGCAGGCTTCCCGGCTGAAGTGGAGGAAGCTCGGCAGGGTTAGGGTCGTATATCCTGAGAAGCGTCAGTCACTTCTCCCAAAAGGAAATCATTGAGTTCAGTACCATGTCCCACCGGCAGATTCCCTCCGTTCAAAAACTCTGATCGTCTCAAAATAATCCTCTGCCTTGAATGCGGCAGCCGTAACAGCACCTAGATATCAAAACACACTTAAGTCAGCGCCGTGGGGAGCTTGGCTCGTCATGTCGACAATGGAATCGTGCGCCTTACCTGCGGCGCCAGCGCCAATAATAGCCACGGACTTAATCTTCCGCTCGCCGCCCATTGTGATATTTGAAAAGCCCAGGCCAAGTCTCAAGCGCGTGCACGACTAATACCGCGAGCTACAAGTATCACGGTCATGTGGAAAATAAATAGAGAAACAATGCCTCCCCAGAATGTTAACTGAAGTCGAGTCACGCCACGGCCATTTGTCATCTGTTGGACGGCATGAAGAGGGGAACTGGGTTGATCGGAAGAATACGCCATCTGTCGCCATCCTCAGACGTGATTTCACCATCGATGGCATCACGTGAGTCCGGTTATCGCGTCCGGCAGTTTGGAGAAGTTCAGGAGAGCTGGGCAAGCTCAAGGTTTCGGAGACGCTCGAGTTCGGAAATTGAAAAAGTCAATTGATTCAGAAAATGCCCCGAATAATACATGATGCTCCTGTTTGGAGAAGCGAGTGCCGGGAGTCTAGTTTTGTTCATCGCCGGCGATTGGTCTGAGTCGCGGAGCTTCGAAAGCGCCCGGTTCGCCGGGCCGGCCGGGGTGGTCTGGCGGCCCGGCAACGACACCTCCGAGGGTGGCCACCGATACATGTACTCCGCCACGGATGGTGACATTCTCAATGTTCATTCCCGCAATCCAGTCGTTCCAGACTAAACGTTCCTCGCTCGTAACAGCTCGACGAGATCTTTGCAACCAAACTCCAGGGCTGCTTCAAAGGCGCTCTCGTAACCACCGCATCCAACATTCTTGTCGGCACGATGATCAAGAAGTAGTTTCGCAACAACTTCATATCCCCGGAAGATGGCTTCTAATAACGGCTGACATTAATTGCTTCCGCTTTGGATATTTGGGTCGGCGCCATATTTGAGAAGCAGCTCGACGATGCCAGCCTGCCCGTTTCTGACCGCTTCTTGAAGCAAGGTGCCGTGATCATCCAAGACAACGTTTGGCTCGGCGTTCTTTTCGAGCAACATCTTCGTCATCCTCTCGTCTCCTTGGTATACTGCTGCTATGTATAAAGCTGATCCGTAGTCGCCTTGCACGTCAAGGTTAGTGGTCTCTTCAAGGAGAACTTCGGCAACATCCGTATGCCCTTCATGCAGAGCTGTTTGGAGTGCAGTACCGTATTCTCCGCCCTCAATATTGGCTTTTGCACCGTTTCTCAGCAATAATTTGGTGATGGCAAGATCGCCCAACCAAGCAGCTGTGTGAAGTGCTGTTCCCTTTTCGCCACAGAAGCACACATCAACACCATGCGCCAGCAAGGATTCGATGACGTCCATGTAGCCTCTCCAGATTGCTCCTTGGAGTGCTGTCTCGTCATCTCCGCCCACAGCATTCACATCAGCGCCCCTCTCAATGAGAAGTTTGGCAACATCTCGGTTGCACCCGAATATTGCTGTGTGTAGTGCTGTCCCGTAGGTTTCGGAATGAAAGTTCAAGTCGACGCCGTTCGCGACCAATACTTTCACCGTTGCTAGATCACCTCTATAAGAAGCATCAATCAACGCTGCCTCGTACTCTCCGGATTGGATATTGGCGTCCGCTCCGTGATTGAGTAGCATCAACACAAGATCCCAACGTCGAATCCTTGAGGCTATTTGCAATGCTGTACCGTATCGCCCCGAATGGGCGTTAACATCCGCACCCATTTCAAGAAGGAGGGCAACTACGGGCGTGTGCCCCTCCATTGTCGCAACTTGGAGAGCCGTTCCCCATTCGCCAGCTTCCGAATTGACGTCGCCACCTCGACTGAGAAGTAATCTCAAAACATCCAAGTGACCTCCGTAAGATGCGGCCGCTACTGCTGTCACATAATCCTCCGGACTTCTTGTATGGATATCGGCGCCTTTTTCCATCAGTAGTCGTACAACTTCTTGATGGCCGCTTTCCGCAGCGTAATAAAGTGGTGCTTGCTCGTCTTCATATTGAATGTCTGCCATCGTGTGTCGCCCGAGAAGTAGCCGCACAGCATGTATTTCGCCTCTTCTCGCTGCCCTAGATAAGATTTTGATTCTTGTTTGAGTCGATATGGCGTTGCTGCCACCGCCGGAGAGCAAGAGAGTTACGACTTTCCAGTGACCGTCCAAGGAAGCTCTCGTCAAAGCCTCGGCGAATTCCATGTGTCCATCAGAAGCATAGATGTCCATGCGCGCTCCTTTCTCGAGGAGAAGTCTTGTGATCTCTGTGTGGCCTCTGATTGATGCTTCAAATAATGCCGTGCCAACCGGTTCGTGACTTTTCGGAGTTGCGCAGGGAACATTCGGCTCGGCGCCGTGCTCGAGGAGGAGCCATACGATTTCCGCATGCCCTTTTGCGGAGGCCGCTTGCAGGGCCGTGTTATATTCTCCACCCCGAGTGTTGATATCGACAGCATTCTGCAGAAGTATTCGCACGACTTCTATATGGCCATGCACGGAGGCTGCTTGTAGGGCCGTACAGTATTTCCCACCCTGAATGTTGATGTCGACACCACTGTCCAAAAGCATTCGCACAATGTCCACATGTCCACACGCGGATGCTGCCTGTAGGGCTGTGTAGAAGCACCCAACCATCACGTCACCCTCGCCGTCTGAATCTTCTGTGCGGCTTGGTATCCATTCAACCCCATTTTGGAATTTGGGGTCGGCACCACGCGCAAGGAGAAGCTGGACCATGCTGAGGTGGCCTTTCATGGATGCTTCCACGAGAGCCATACCATCCTGGACGACGGGGGTGATGTCTGCTCCCTTCTCAAGAAGTAAGAGCACTGTGTCAACGTGCCCCCCTGAAACAGCTTGCCGAATTGCCTCTTCTGTAATCATTCGCTTTACCACACTATCCGTCCAGACTGTGGCATTCGTAATGGCGAAGGTTTCGAGAAGTATTCGTACAATCTCGCTGTGGCCTTGTGCTGATGCTTCTTGAAGTGAATCCTGAATGCATTTCGTCCACTTTCGCAACCAGTTTTCTGGCGGACAAGGCTCCGTTGAATCGTCCCCTGCGTGAAGAAGCAACCGCAGTATCTTTGGGTGGCCCTCTTTTGCGGCTATTGGTACCGCGGCCCTTGCCTGTCGACTCACTTTCACAGGCTGGGCGAGGAGTAGCTGCACTATAGCTTCATAACCTTCTGCAACGGAGGTCTCTAGCGCAGGCCGAAGATCTGCGCCTCTGAGAGAGCCTCCACTGCCTTTAGCAAGAACAAGACCCACCAATTCGCTGTCATTGATGCCAGCAGCTTCCTTCAAGAGACGTGGAAAGACGATAGTTCGCTCGGACGAGAATTTGGCGTCGGCATCCATGTGTGATTCGATGAGTAACCGTTTGATTTCCTTGTTTACGCTGTCGAGGGAGGTACTCAGTGCAGCAAAATGTCGAAAATCCCCGTTTGAGACCAGCACAGAGGCACCCTCCTTAAGGAGGAGCTTGACCACGTCTGTATGACCATTTTTCAATGCTTGCATGAGAGGAGAAGTTGTATCGAAATCGGCTCCGTTCCCATCTCCAGGATTAGCGTTGACGATGGCGCCTGCGCGAATGAGTAACCCGACGACTCCTTTGTGGCCACCCGCTGATGCCAGGGCCAATGCCGTTCCTGATCTTCCCCGGGGGTCGACCTCGGCTCCTATTTTCAGCAACTGACGCACAATATCATAGTGACCGTGTGCCGCCGCTGCTTGGAGTGCTGTAATGTGGTCGACATGTGTATAGAGCTTGACGTTGACGTCCGCGCCTCCATTCAGAAGTAGTTCTACGATGTCGTAGGAGCCGTTCGTTGATGCCGCCATGAGAGGAGTGCATTCTAGAGGTAGTGCGTCGCAGAATGTAACGTTTGCATCAGCGCCCTCCCGAAGGAGTAGTTGGACGGCATCAAAGTGACCACCCCTGCTTGCTGCTAGTAGTGCTGTTCCTTCTTCCGCGCGTGGTGAATTCAGCACATCGAGAAGGTTGATGCCATACGATTGCAAGGCTGGGACGTGATGTTGCTTTTGGAATATAAACTCCAAAACAGGCTGTATCCCTAGCAGTGAAGCGAAATATATCGCCGTGGCCATGTTGCAGGAATGCACACTGTGCCGGCGGCCTCTGTTCCGGATAGCAATCCAGGTCTCCAACGGGTTTTTCTCATCTGTGAACAGTTGTAAAACCTGCTCGATGATTTGGACTGGCTTTTCCTTGATACTGTGGAAGTGCCGGGGCCATTCCATTGCCGCATAACGCGCAAAGGGGAAGTGGATGTGTATGTCCCCGAGACTCATCGTTGCCAGCCGGGGATCGAGGAGCAACGTCAGGCATGCCGACGCCAGCATCGCATGTCCCTGATCCTGTTGTGGAATGAAGAATGTTACCTCGGAGGGCTTGCTGGTGTGCTTCGATTTGAGGTATTCTTGCACTGAAAAATCGGCAAGTCGCACAGTGATCGATCCCGTTCTCTTATCCACATCGATCTCAGTGAAGCCCGGACAAACTTCTCGAAAGGCATCGATGCTGGCGAGTCTACGCCTGGTATTCAAACCGAGGTTGCCGTCTAACCCGACAGCAATTGCGTCTATGAGCTCTTCCACTTCCAGTGGTCTCGACGCGTAACAGAGGATGGTCAACATCTGGCGAGCGTATTCCTTCGATATGGGTGGGATGTCCAGGAGCATCCGGTCGTAAGTCTGATCCAGTGTATCCGGTAACGAATTGAGCAGGCTATCGAGTAAGTCCAAACTTTGCGGACAACGTACAAGTTCCTGTAGCTGACACTCTACCCATCGAAACCTGCAATGAATCAGCGATAAGTTCGTTCAAAACTGACGAGCGAATACCGACATTCCCTTAGCTTTTGTGACCAAGACATCGCTTATCTCATCACGAGCATCCTTCCACTTCTGAAGGCGATGATTGTAATATAGTTGTTCTTCGACAAAAATGGCATATCTCTGCCGATTTCTTCGTTCTCCGACGTAATGGTTTGCTCGGGTGCTGCATCGAGCTCATCCCTGATGTCAACCTCGTCTCTGCTCGTCACCAGGATGTGAAGATGACAATCAGTCCAGGCTCGAATCTCAGCTAATGCCTGAAGCATCGCTTTGCGCTGGTTTCCCGGGGGACATTCGTCCAAGGCGTCTAACAATATGTAGACATCTTGAAACAGGCGCACAATCTGATGGAGACATTCCAGGAGACTGGAGTCCGGAGGAGCAGTGCGTTGGTAGTTGCCGTGCAATCTTTCCAAAGCGGGCGGAGTCCTGCGGAGTTGGGCAGATAGCTGAAGTACAAGTGCACGTAGCATGTCTGACGTGTTCTGTTTCGTGTTGTCGTTGAAGGTGAAAAAGAAAAAGGCTACTCCCACTCTCGGATTTGAATCGGACACTCTGTGGTTTATGGTGTGATGGATCGCGGTCGAGCACAAAACTGACTTGCCGCATCCAGCAAAGCCTTGAAACCACAGGAAAGATCCCGTTTTATTGAGCCACGTGTAAAATTTAGCATCTTCCATCAACCAGACTCCAGTGCCCGGGTGTCTCTTCTTATAATTCTTGTTGAAAGTGATGAAAGCGTCGGGAGCCCGAAGCCATTTTTGTATCTTGTCTGACACCTGTGATTCTTTGATGAAATCGAGAACAGTTTGAGTGTTGTCAATGTCGTCCTGAGAGTGGGCGATCGTCTTGCGTTCAAGAATTGAAAGTGCGAAAGATAGGTGGCCAGTAATGGCGACAATTCCTTCATCTAGCTTCAGCAACGTGCTCAGTCGGAGTGGGTACGCCAGGCGATGGGTTGTAGCTCCAATGGTTTTCCCGATGTCTCTGGCCGTATATTTGGCTCTGCGGAGTTCATTCAACTCGTCTTTCAGTTCCTTTATGTGGTCTTCAGACTTTCGGACGCTGCTCTCGACCTTCTGGATCAGTTCCAGCCCGCCCCGAGACTGTTCGTCGGCGAGCTGAGCAGACAGATTTTCAAGCAGGTCGTGGAGACTTTTGAGCTTCTGCAACGTATGGGCCATGTCAGATGGTTGGGATTCGAAGTCGACGTAGTAGTCATAAAGCGATTTTGTGACTTCAAGACCGAGAGATATGACGCCAGACACGCTGTCTGCTGCGGAGGATGGGGCAAACATGGCTAAATTTGGGTGGGATTGAACGACTGTGCTGCGAGTTGACAACGTGAAAACTTGCTTCTTCAACCCTTCGGAAATAAAGCAATTACCTAGGATGGATCTGTATTTCAATTGAAAGTGAGCGTTGCTTATCTGCATCATCCTAGTCCCTGTATCCTGCTGCCTAAAAGCAAACCAGAACGGAATTGTTACGATAAGCGGCAAAGGGCGGAGTGAGTGGACCAGTCGAAACACTATTTACATATGGACCTTGAGCGGCTATTTCGTAACCTAATCGTGGCCGCACCAAACGGTGTTTCCCACCTACTAACAATGTGACTTGACAACCGCCTGCCAACAGTGCACACCATTGGCCCTCATTAGGAGGTCTAAAGTCTTGAGAAGGTAGCGTCAGAACCAGAATGTGGAGTCTATGAAATGCATAGTTCACGTCCATCAACCTGTGCTTCGAGGTCTTCAGAGTACCTAACCAAGCAGTAGGTATCTCAGCTAGCCGTCAAGTCCATCCGAACCTGCGCACTCTGTGCCAGGCAAAAGCTGTCCGTTGGCAAAAACACGGTCTCCATCCCGAATCTTGACTTGCGCCGGCCGCTCCCAGTTCAGGAAGTCATTGCCCTTCTCCCGCTCGCTCCGACGTATGTCGTAAAGAACAACGCTTTCTATCACAGAAGGCGGCCCGTCACGATTCGGGAACACAAGCTTCTTCGGCGGCGGTTGCGGAAACTCGGGCAAATCAATGTACTTGGGCGCTTCCGTGTGGACGGCAACCTGCCTACCCTCCCTTCTCGTCTTCACCCACTCATTCAACGCCGAGCGGAATTCCACAACAGGGCGGTCGAGCTGGACATCTGGGTGCTGCACCCACTCCTCGAGCCCTTCAATGTCAGCTAGATTCTGCTTGTCAAAAGGAACTTTCCGAAAATGCGCGTCCTGGGTGATGATTTCGTAAAGCGTGAAAACCACCCCTTTTACGTCGTCTCGGTGTGTGCTGTGTCCGACGCCACCAATCTGTTGGCTGTAGTTGAAGTCAAACAGCATGAGGTCGTCCGTCTCGGGGTGGACGAGGAGATTCCGCGCGGCAACGTCCTGGTGGGCGATGCCGTGCTCGAGATTGAGGTCGTCCACGACGCGCATCAGTTGTCGAAGCCACTTCAGCTTGAAGACGGGTGGCCTCTTCTCTTCAATCGTACCGCCGGGGATGTAGAGGCTCGTGAAGCCGACGACGTTGCCGTGGAGCTCTTCCAGCACGAGCCGGTCGAACGGCACCAGGTTTGGGTGCGGGGGCAGGCGCATCCAGACGTTCATCTCGCTCCACCTCTGGTGCAAGAACTGAAAGAGAAAATAGTATTTGAAGACCACCTTCGTGTCTGCTGCGTTGGGGTCCGATGGCGGATACGAAACGAGATCGACATTCGGGCCGAGCCGGTCCAGCTCCAGAAGCTCCGAGCGTAGCACGGTCTTGATGGTCGATTGCAGCTCGCCTCCGGGCTTGAGGATGTCATGGAGTGGGGGATAGTACACGCATGTCGTTTCGTCATCTTCCGGTCTGGTGGAGACCTCAAGCAAGCGACCATCTAGCGACACGTGGATGGCGTATGCGCTGGGATCGAGGGAGTCGATGTGCTTTCTGAGAATTTCGATGGCACTATCTTCACATTCTTGATACTCGTCCATAGTGACGGCAAGTATCCGTCGTTGGTCCCAGTCCAGGACGTACCAGGTGCTTGTCTCGAGCCTGATGGCGCCGCCGGGGGCGAAATACCTCCACTTCTCATCAATCATGTTGTCTTGGGTTGATTCTGAAATGGAAAAGGAGATGGTGATAGAGGCGCAATGTTAGGCTGCGATGAGAACGGGTGAATAACTGCAAACGTTCCCAAACCGAGTAGAAAACGTGGTGCTTAAATGTTCATTGTGCCCGAACATCATCGTGATAAATGACGCTCACCCAACACCATTTCTATATTTAGACAGCCAAGTCTTTCATTCGGCCTTAAACTGTGTTTCCGTGCTAGTGTAGAGTCCTATTTTCAGTTGTTATTCCTCATTCCTCCAGCCTCATGAATATGATTGGTTGACTAGCTGCTTGCTGCAGTAAACGCATCTCGGCGCCTCTACTTCCAACATTAGCGCCTGCATTTGCGGCGCCTCTGTTGGCCAGAAACGTAGGCAACAAATACAGCTATAAAGCAGCTCTCATAGCGTTTAAAGAGCAGCACAGGATTTTCACCGTTTAACCGGCATGGTACAGACTGAAGAACACGCCGCCACGAGGGAACAACACCATGTTTGATTTCCAAAGGGACTATGTTCATGAACAGTACTAATGTTATTGAACAACTTTTACGAGTCTTACGAACAGTGCAGTAAGATCTACTGAAGATATTATATGAATAAATAATGGCTTGCTCAATGTGTAGCTGTTGATTCCACCATGATCGAAAAGCTCTCTATCATCGAAATTATCACTTCACTTTCCAGCCCTCAACTCTCGATTTGCCGACTTTCTCTCTCAAAACTGCATAAACCCGGCCTTCATCTGTCATTTTCCCACGCCCGTCAAGATGCAACGAAACCCGGCCCTTGGCATCAGACGTGAAATGATCGAGGAGGCTACCCGAGCATGTTTAGAACCGGACAATAGAACTCCAAATTGCACCTGCGGATGGTATCTTTTCCATAGCACTGGATGCGGGCATTTGATCCAAAAGCATCCGCACAAGTGCGGAAAGAAAGTAACACCTTCTGGAGTAAGCGGCTTTTGCAACTCTCCCGCACTGCAGCACGTTGTGGTGGCGTATACCATCGACGAATGGTGTAAAAAATGTGACCCCCTGTTGCGTCGCTGAAGTCAACACAAACGAGAAGCATTCAGACATCATACCAGAATAACGACCTTGTCCGTTCGCTAAATTTCGACCTGATCAGATAGACATCTCAATATTGAACGCTCTTTAATAAAGCTTAACTTTCTATGCTGCGATTGTTTTGTGCTACTGGCCTCTTGTTGTGATAAGCTTGTGTAACAACGCGGTGTATTTAAAGTACGGAGAAATAAGTAAGTGAAATTAGTATAGAGGATAAGAAGTAAGAAAAAGAATATAGAGATGTATAAATAAAGACAAAGTGACAAAAAGACCGGGCCTTTTCTAAATTTAAAAAGACATAACGTAAATATAAATAGAGTGAAGGAATTATGAAAATAAATAAGGTAAACGGTATTACTATTAGGTAGAAAGAGCAGGAGCATAGAGCAAACCAATAAATAGATTAAAAAAAAACAAGGGGAAAATAAGGCAGTCGATTAAAAAAAGAGTGAGGCAAAACGTATACACAAGACATAGAAGAACAAGAAATTTAAACACTAGAAAAGGAACAAGAAATGCAACTGATGTACTGTATAGGATGCTTGGATTAGCAACTGTTGATATCACCTAGAGAAGGTACCTACATACAGTGACGTCTGGGGTCAAGTGTCCGTGGCAAGAAAGGTACTGAGCGACGAGGAATAAGTAAGCTAACGCCAGACGACAAAGCACAAGAATGGTCATGTGAGATTAACCAAGAAAGCTGAGAAATGGAAACAAACTTCACCACCAGAGTGAGTTGGTTATAACACAGCCTTTGCAGCCTGGAAACTTGATGAACTAAACACCAGGCGTCAAAATCAACATCAAAGACAGTATCAAGCGTGTCTTGCATGTCTAAACAGACTGCCAAAGCCTCCCCTCACAGAACAAACTCCAGTCACACAAAACACAAGATCAGGTCAAGTCCATGGGTATATCAATCAATTTTGGTCCAACCCAGCATTGCAAGCAACAGCTCACACTGTACGTTGAAAAGGGGATGGCCTCGCCAATCATCCACGGCATCCCTTCTTTAATCTCATCTATTTACACAAAAACCATGGTCCTCATACAGCATCGTCGCTCCATCAAATTCAACAACATTTCATTACAAAACAGGGGCGTGTCCCATTCCATCCATCAATCAATCCATCGTTCGTCAAAAAAAGGCAAAAAGACCGAATTCCAAGTGTGATATCAATAGTGTAACCTCCCCGCTGCAGACTTACCTCTCTTGCAACTTTTCCCGTGAGACTGTTCGCAAAAGGAGAGGAAGAAGAAATGACCCAAAAACGCCAAAGCTGCAAGCACATCTCTCGCATCTCTCGTGAGAAGCTCAGGGACAGGCAAGGAGGATCAGCGACCAAAGGCGCTGCTGATACGGCTCCCGCCGACGCTGCTCCCGACGCTGCTCGAGATGCTGCTCATCTTCTCGGTGACCTTCTCTCCGAAGCCGCCCATCCACTTGGGCATCTTCAGACTTATGCGCACCTGGCCCTCGACGATGATGCTGACGAGGTTCAGGATGGCAAACGTGCCGGATCCCAGCGCGCGGAAGACGGCGAGGATGGCGACGGACCAGAGAATGAAGGCGAGATAGTAGTTCTGGCCGATACCGCGGTCGCTGTAGGCCTCCGACACGGCCATGGCCAGGATGGCGTTGGCAATGAGCCACGAGAGCACCATGTACGTGCGCACGCTCTTGTAGTAGTCTTCCTGCATCTGCGCTTCGGAGAGGGGGGAGGGCGGGACCTCGACGCGGTCACGCAGGTTGCGCAGGGCCTCATCGTATCCGGAGTCGATGTCGAGCTGCTCCGAGGGCATCTCGAGCTCGACACTGTTGCCTTTTCCGACGGCACCACCGAGATCGGTCTTCATGACGTTGTCTCCCTTGGTACCCCAGGTGACGTCGTGCGTGTTGCAGAAGGCGTACACCTGGAGGGTGCAGATGTAAGCCGGCAGCAGCATGAAGTACTGTGCTGAACTGGTGAACATGTGCCAGGGGTCGAGGTACAGGAACGACATGAAGAAGTAGAGACCGACGGTGGAGAGGAACGAGACGATGAAGTTGGTGAACACGTTTTCGCCCATGTGAATCTCCGGGTTGTCCTTCTCCTTAAACTGACGAACCACGATGTAGAATGTCGCGAAAGTCGTGTACATCATGATGATACTGTAGACGACGATACTGAAAGTGTACAGTTTCTTTGCGCCCTGCGGTCGATTGCCCAGCGACAGGATGAATTGTGCGCAGATGAGCAGGACGCAGGTGTACCGGAGGATGGTGAAGATGTACAGACCGATGCTGTGACCGAAGGGATCCACCGTGGGGTCGGCGAGACCGCCCACCACGAAGTAGAAGGTGAGGTAGAAGTTTGCCAGGGAAAAGTAGGTGAACATGAGCTGCAGGAACTGGTAGACGAATTCGATGTGAAGGAGGATCTTGCGCGCGAGGGTGTGGTCCGTCGTCCAGATCTGCTTGAAGTGGACAAGCGAGTACACGGCAGCGAAGAAGGCACCGTTCAGCCAACGTCGTCGCTGCGAGATGAACTCGGGCACAGAGTCTGTGGAATGATTAGCTGGTGGGTGGTGACAGTGAAAAGGGAATCCTTACCTGGCACGTCAGTCTCACCGTGACAACCCTTGACGTACTTCAACACCCAGCTCTCGCCTCGCTTCGCCACGAGCTCCCAGCAGAGAATACGATCCTCGGCGAGGTACATATTGGCAGTGAACACGTCCGCATGCTGACCGTGCAGTGTCTCTCCCTTGAAGTACTGACTGAGGGGACCGTGGCCCGTCTCGTCGTTTTGCAGAGCGTGATAACGGTAGGCACTGAGAGCACCGGGTAACACAGTAATGTACCCAAAGATAGACTCCAAAGGCTTATCCAGAATGTTGGACATCTTGTACTCGAAGTTTTGCGAGGCGACGAGCGGGTTCAGCAAATTGGATCCGAAACGTCCCTTCATCGCCTTGATCTCTCCACAAGCACCGGCGACGTTGGAATCGTTGTCAAACGCCTTCCACAGGTGGTAGAGCGATGTGCCGCCAGGTCTCGTACCGACGTCGAGCAGGATGCAGACGTTGGGGTTGAGTGCCTTTCCGAAAGCGTTGAAGAACCAACGGTGCGAGTTGAGTTTCCTCTGGTTCTTTTCCTTCAGACAGAAAATCATCTGGCAGGGCACGATGCCCTTCTCGGCACCCTTGAACTTCAGGTCCGAGTCGAGCGAGACCTGCGTCGTGTACTCGTAGACGTGGGCCTGCACGGCCTTCTGGTTGACGAAGTTCTTGGCGATGCCGTCCTGGTAGACGCCCATGGCAGCCAATGCGTCGAGCGTGCGCGGGTGAATCTTTTCTCTTCCGTCGGAGACGATACACACCACGATCTTCTGCCATCCCTGGTCGCCCCAGGTACGCGAACGCGAACGCGAGCAAAAGTGCGAAATGTTCTTCATGACGGCGTACATGGTTCTCGTAAAGTCGAACTCGTTCTCGTTGTACATGGTGATGCAGATGAACAGCTCCGTCTCGCGCGTCGTCTTGCCGATGCACTGTCGCAGCTTGTACCCACGGTCGACAAAGTCATCGGGGTCGCAGGTGACGGCGGTGTATCGCATGTGGGTGAACTCGACCTCGTCGCGGCGGGGAAGGAAACTGTAGAGAATGGTGGGGATCTTGCACTCGAGGACCAGCTCTCCGTTGATAAGTTGGACCTCCTTCCTCGACACCTGCGGCGCGCGCACGCCTCTGCGCTCCTGCTTGCCGTCGGGGGCAGGGCCGTAGTGCTCGACCTTTTCGCTGAGGTCGGTCTCGCCATCTTCCTCACTGAGGGTGACTTGATCCTGTGAGAGGTACGACTCTCTCATGGGGCGGCCCTCACTAATGTCAGTCTCGGGACCAAAGACGTCGTCGCTTTCGTGCAGAGGAATCGAAACGGTCGCATCATCTGCAAAGGCGGCGGAGTTGCGGTT
The DNA here is from genome assembly GCA_025962755.1 of Colletotrichum tropicicola. Classification (NCBI taxonomy): domain Eukaryota; kingdom Fungi; phylum Ascomycota; class Sordariomycetes; order Glomerellales; family Glomerellaceae; genus Colletotrichum; species Colletotrichum tropicicola. The sequence continues at coordinate 190,797 of JAOWMA010000049.1, forward strand.
GGCGCCACTTGAGAACAGCGGCGCGGGGGGGAGCGGCCGTCTCGGGCTTCCACCGTACCTGGAAGACGGTGTTCCTGGCCTCGGGCTGCCGTTGATGTCGGCAGGTTCATAGATACCCGAAGGAGGCGGTCTGGTAAAGTCTGATGACAGCCGCGACGGGCTGTAGGTCCTGGTCGGCGACCCGCGGCCGGACTGGTACTCGTACGGGTAGTCGTTCTGGTACTCCTGCTCGTAAGTGCGCTCGTACTCGCGGGCGTAGTCGCGACCCTGGAACGGGATGTAGGTCGAGTCGGGCGGCGGCATGCTCGGCGGGTCCCTGATGGAGGAGCGGTCGGACATGATGGAGGCTGCGTAGGAGCGTCTCGAGGATCGGGGCCTAGTATCGTCTGCTTGTGAGCTTCTGCTTGAACTTGAGTTGGTGCTGTGACGCGATTCGTCTGACAAAGGAGCAACAGGACAGCTGGAAGATTTGCGCATCTTTTGCCTCCGCGGCGAGAGGCCCTCTGGAATGGTCGGGAGACTGTCCCGGAACTCTGCGTCCCTGAGCTGGGCCGACCGTCTCTTCTTCTGCAGCTTCACAGTATTGGAGCGCACCGGCTTGGGAGCTCCCTGAGAACCGCCAAAGTCGACAACATGCACGCCGCCGGCCTGGGGCGCATGGACGGACACCGGAGACGAGTGCGCTGCGGCGAGAGCCTCCTCCTGCTGCCGCAATGCGTCCAGGTGGTCCGGGGTCGAGATCACCAGGTCTGCTGCGTCCGACTTCTTCCTGCGCAGCGACAGCGGGCGCGGGAAGAGGCTGGGCGACGACTCGGGCGTCTTGAAGGGCTGTTGTCGAGAAGAAGGAGAAGAAGAGGAAGAAGAAGACGAGAGAAATGATTGCCAAGTCAAGTGGCTGGCGGAGGGTGTCTGGTGGTGAGCGCTGGGAGCTACATACGCTGGTCGGCTGTCAAGAGGCTCCTCCACTGAAGTCAACAATCGGATGGCGGCGGGATTGCTCGAGAGTCCCGTCGGGGTGTCGTCGTCGCGGTCATCGTAGGGCGGGAGGCTGTAGTCGGGCGGGCGCGAGGGGGTGTTGGGGTCCATCGTGTGCTGGTGGGATTGGCGCCCCCGGTTACCAGGACGAAGAGGTGAAGAATGCGGACGGGGGTCTCTGAGGCCGGAAGTTATCGTCGCTCAACGGGGCCGGCGCCGCGAGGGAGGTCTCAGAAAAGGGTCTCGGTGCCGTCCAGTCGAGGCGGTGATGTCGGCGCAGATGGTCGTCGTCGATTGTGGTGTAAGTCGTTGTGTATCGCGCCAGGAACCGTAATGAAGTTTCCCGGCAACAGCAATCTCGATAGTGCCAGAAAAAAGCCGGACTAGAGGTTTCTCGCAATGTGGGATCGAGAGAGACGGAGAGAGAGAGAGAGAGTAATAAGAAGCAGCAGCAAGCCCCTCAGCTAGCAAAAGACGTGCAGAAAAGAGCTGGGGGCTGGGGAGGGAAAGGCACCGTCCAACGAGGTCCCGCGCATCCGCGAGTGTGTGTCGAGGGGCAACAGGGCGGATCGGGGAGTTTGATCGGGTTGGCGGGGCAACGGGGCCGCGTTAAGGCTGCGTGGTAGGTGTGAGGTGTGCTGGGCGCACAAAAGCGGGCCGGGGCAGGGGGCTGAGCTCGCCTGTGGAACCACCAAGGCCCGCTAGGTAATACCTTAGTTAGCGCCCACGACGTGCTCACGGTGCTGAGACCGTCCAAGGGCCACCGGGGCCCGCCATCACCGCCGAGCCACTGCCAGAAACGGTTGTCTTCACCCGTCCATGTCTGGGGCAGATTCACCGGGTCTCTGAGCTCCGCCTGCGCCTGTCAGCTCTCACCCGGGGCACAACGTGGCCACTGCACGAGAAACAAACAGGGCCCCCGGGGGCTTGGGGCATTTCTTTTTAACAACACACTAGACCATATTCGGGACGCCGCAGCGGTCGCCGAAGACTTACTAAATATCTTAAAAACTTAGTAGTTTACTATCTACTTAAACACCTTTATAAATAACTATTAAGGTTAAGTAATATAATATATTATAAGACTTATAAATAACCTTTATAGTTTATTAGAGGGTATAAAAATAAGGCCTTTAACTATTTTTTAGATAGACTAAACTAAAACTACACTTTTAAATTATTATAACTTATAATATTAATTATTCTATTTATATTTTTTAAACCTAAAGAAAAAAAATTACTAAATACTCTTTTTTACTAAATATTATTAACTAACTTTTTTAAAATACCTTATAAGTATAATATAAATTCTATC